>JAJPUD010004947.1:115401-127325 GCA_023553655.1 Myrmecobius fasciatus | reverse complement strand
TCTCTCTCTCTCTCTCTCTCTCTCTCTCTCTCTCTCTCTCTCTCTCTCTCTCTCTCTCTCTCTCTCTCTCTCGTTGTCTATGGCTCTGTCTGTCTGTCTGTCTGTCTCTCTTTGGCTGAGCAATTGGAGTTAAGTAACCTGCCTAGGGTCACACAGCTAGGAAGTGTTAAATGCCTGAGGTCACATTTGAACTCAGGTCCTAATGACTTCAGGGCTGCTACTCTATACACTGCACCATCTAGATGCCTCAAGAGAGTCTCTTTTTCAAGCTATAGTGAATTCCTAGCCAGTCTATAGGAGTTGTAGGAATATGGCACTACTTCTCTATTAAACTCAATCAGAATTTTCACATTTGGTGTTTTTGGTAAACCAACAACTAATTGTAAAGAGGTCATTATCTAAAATAACAGGGATACTTTAAGGGGAAAAAAAAAAGCTGCCCTAGTTTCTGGTCTTGGTGTTTTTGTGTAAATGTTACTTATTTGAGCTTGGCCTCCTGATAAAGTATTAGTGTTTGGCAAGGTTATTCCTGCATATTCCTGCATTAGCCTACTAGAATCTGGCAATGGTATTTGCCTACCTTCTTCATATTACCCCCCAGTTTAGGGTATGGCGGTTTGTTCACTCGATTCCAGTCCACAGGTACTTTAATTTTTTCATAGAGCTGGAAGATGACCAATGAGTCTGACAAATCACTAAAAACAGAAAAAAATAGAGCTCTCATTAACCAAACTAGAATCATCATCATAACTGTTTCTGTAGCACTTAAAGATTAAAAAGCCTTTCCTCATGTCACCTGATATAAACCTCATATAAGAAACACATCTTTTACAGAAAAAAAAAGCACTCATTTTCCATTGGAGGTAACACAGACAAGCTTACAGCTTGTAGACTGCTCTTTCCAAGGTAGATTTATTAAGGATGAGTGCACCAAATTCTAACTGTGAACTATGCTATTGAATATTTTTTCCCCAAAAGGGAGAGGAAGAGAAAGATGTAAGAACATGAAGAAATATGACATATCTGCTAGGAGCTTTGACTGCAGATTGAATCAGTGGGCTGACACATCCCTTGGTTTGTGTCAGAGGAGGCATGAACAACAACAACAATAATAACAACAATAACTTATTTTAAAGGAAATCTGTTCATTTAGCTCCATCACTGCAAAAAAAAAAGCAATATTTGTAACTGCATTTTTATGGTATTTTGAAGTTTACAAATTTCTTTCCTGTGCAAGGATCCCTATATGTATAATAAAGAAACTAAAGCTAAGTTAGGTTCTCAAGGTCACATAAAAGAATGACATAGTAAACAGTTACTCAAAACATCTGTCAAATTCAGCCCTTTTCCTGCTACCACCGATGGTTAGAACAAATCAGTGTGGTATATACTAAGGCTACTAATAGGGCCAATGGAGGATATGTGAAAAGTTTGCTACTTGGCCTACTATAGTTGAAAACTAAAAAAAGAAGCTTGCCTAACTTAACCATAGATCCCTATTTTGCATTTAAATCTAAACAGCCAGCTCAATTTTCCAAAGAATTCTATCATAATTTTTCTTTTTCTTAAAGCAGCCCCAACAAATCCATTAATCCATGGAGACGGATGCTGTCCTATTGGTCTCACAGTGTTGTCTATTGTCAGAAAATGAGGTGGGTGTGGTCATATACTTCTTGTGTCTGTCATTATTTGGAGTGGCTGGATGAGAATAAAAGACAAAAACTGAATTCTAAGAAAAAGATAGCCTTTTGTGATTCAAGCTAGGGAAAGCCATGCTTGAAGAGATCTCTTTTTAAGGTATTTCTAGGCCAAACTTCCATGTCTCCTTACCTGTATAAATGATTGACTCGAGGACTCACACCCAAGGAATTCATCCAGTTCCTAAATGTACGCTCCTCCCTGGTTTCACCTAAAACAACACAGGACAACCAGCTATTAAAGAGATGCGTAGAAAACATGTTATCCTTAAAATCAGAATAGAGAGAGATTTTTTAAAAATTCCAAGTGGAGTGAGAAAGCAGCTGACAAGAGGGACTAACAATGATGAGTTTTGATTTCAGCTGTTATCACTGGCCAATTCCAATTAGTTAAGTCTTTCTTCCGCCCTCACCATGTATGTGCCTAATACAGTGCTGGGCATGAAGAATACAAAAAACACCAGAGTCCTTGTGCTCAAGGACTAGTGGTCTAATCAGGGAGATAAGACAGCCGTACACAAAAGAGAAAACAGTTTAAGACAAATATAATTACTAAGTGACCAAATGTGTGGTACAGATAATAAGTGCTAAGGGAGATGAGAAAGGAGAGAAACAAGTTTGGGTCAGTCTTATAGGAAAAATATAGAACAATATGCTTAAGCAAGGACTTTAAATACTCAATGAGATCTGTTTGGTTGGGTTGCTTTTTTTGTTTTGTTTTGTTTTTTGAGGGGGGTTGTTAGTGGCAGAAGAGGAGGTCCAGGAGGTAGAGAGAAGTGGAGAAGGTATTTCAGGTCAGGGGAAAAGTGTGAACAAAGTCATGACAGTGGAAATGAACATAGCATCTGTTAAAAGATACTAGTTCAACAGACATCTTATGATTCCAGACCTGGAATCCAGAAGACCTGAATTCAAATCTCGCCTCAGCCACTTAATAACTGAGTGATTCTGGGCAAGTCACTTAACTTTGTTTGCCTCATCTGTAAAATGGCAAACAACTAAAGTGTCTTTGACAAGAAAACCTCAAATGAGGTAATGACATGCCAAATGAGTCACAACTGAAACAACCTGAACACATTATATTTAGAAGAAAAATGGCTAAAACATCTTGCCCATGGAAACTCCCATTAAGTCCCTTAATAATGTAATGCTATTCTATTTTTTTAATTCAATGATTTATTTCATTTGATAATGAGATGAAGATGTTGATATTTCATTCAAAAATAAGAATTGTTGTCCTGTCATTTCAGTTGCATTTGACTTTTTATGACCCCAATTTGGGATTTTCTTGCCAAGAATATTGGTATCATTTGCCATTTCCTTCTTCAGCTCATTTTCAGATGAGGAAACTGAGGTAAGTGGGGTTAAGTAATATGCTCAGGGTCACACAATTAGCAAATATTTGAAGCCAGAATTCAACTTAGAAAGATGAGTCTTTCTGGCTCCAGGGCTGGCACTCTATTCACTGATAATGGGATGAGCATTGCTTTTCTGAAAGCATTTAATCCTGATAATGGGTGAAAACTACATATAATGGATGGAATATAAGAGTAGTTGATTATTTCTTCTTGATTATAATTGACAGGATTTATCTGTTTATTCTATTCTTTTTTTTTTAATACGAAGAAACTTAAGTGCTCACCAATGTGTTTTGTTTAATTATTTTTGAATCACAAACTGAACAGCTATCCTATGTGTTTTGATTTTTCCTAACATCTTGATACAATCAGTTAAGAGTTACCTTCAAAAGATCCCCAATCAATGTCTTGGTTCTCTGGTTTATGTAAGGCAGGGTATCTGTTAAAGAGATTGGCAATGAAAGCCAAGTTCAACTTGGGGTTCCCACGGACAACATCTGTGGCGGTGACAAATTGCCGGCATCCCAGTCTTTCTGCTTGTTGCAACATACACTCTGCCCTCTGGATGTCATCCTTCTCCTGCATCAATGTAGACAGATCTCAAGTCTTGGTCAAAGTACCATAAGGCTTGAAGTTATAGACATAATCTAAAAATTAACACTGTTTACTTATCTTAGTATTTTCCCACGGTAACTATTCCACATTATCAGCATTTTATTTATAAATTTTATTTGCCTGAAATCAATACCCAAGATATAAGTCTAAAAGAGATCTTAAAAGCTTACCTCTAGAACTGGAATTTTACCTAAATGAATTATAGATAGGTACCTGTCCTTTAAATTAAAAAAAAAAAAAAAAAAAAAAAAACTTCCTAGACAATTCACAAGTTCTTATAGTAGAATCTAATATGTAATTAAGTATATCAGGTATTTTTAGAAGATGCCTCATTATTCAGTTTGGGATAGATTATACAAAATATGAAGTTTATACAATTGTTAAAAATCATAGTTAAAATTCTATAAGAAAAAGAATTCCTTTTTACTTTGAGACATATAGTACATAACATAGTAGCAATAAATAGCTTATTATATAGCACTCTAAAAGTTTTCAAAGAACACTGTATATGCCATCTCGTTTGAACCCTACAATAACCCTGTGAGGGACATACATATGAGAAACCTAATGCCCATTGATAAAGGACCTTACCCCAAAATTATACAGTTACCTTAAGTTTCAGAGTGAGAATTTCAACCTTGCCTTTCCTGTCTCCAAGTCCCATATTCTTTCCAGTATATTGTGTAGTCCCTTTAGAGTATACTTCATATTACCCAAATGTCTTTTTGCTCATCAATTACTCAACCAGTGCTTAGCACAGTGCTCAACACATAAGTGCTTAATAATGTTTATTGACTGATCAATTTTTTTCTTTTGCCAGGCAATTGGGTTAAGTGATTTGTAAGTGTTAAGTGTCTGAAGCCACATTTGAACTTAGGTGTCTTCCTTACTTCAAGGCCACTGCTCTATCCATTGCACCATCCAACTGATCCAACTGATCAATTCTTTTAACTCCCATATCTTGTTTTTTAAGAGTAAGAATCCGTTAACACCAATCCCATTCACTGAGGCACAGAAAAAAAAATGGTCTCTGAACTTTAAGGTCTTACATTTCCTAACAGTAAATTTATATGTCCATTCTTACCCTTATTCCTGACATGTCAATAATAATAGCTGGAATACCTTCTTCATCTCCTTTTGGAGCCACTTGTTCAAGCAGGTGGAAATAAGCTCTAGAGTCCTGAAAGAAATCAAGAAATTACCATTTTAAAATAATGCAGTAATTGCAAGTGTGCTGTAACAGTATTTCCTAATAGCAAGCATGCTTTATTTCTGATTCAGTAATCATTCAAGATTAGAACTTCATTAACAGGCTAAAAACATTTTTACTAATTTGCATATTATGCACTATGGCTTACTATATCATTTCACTTCAATTTCTATTCAAAAACAATTTTAAAAAACTTTAAATTACAAACAACCAAAAAAAACCACATTATACTACTATTGTTGCCATTTAAGAGGATACAATTAATTTATATGTATTAAATTGTATGCATGAAAAATATATACCTTTAAAATGCTGTAGAAGTCAGTCAGCTAAGGGTTAAACAAAAGACATGACAGGAGGAAACAGAAGAGTTCAAAGAAACATTAAATGGACACTAAGCAAAACACAAGAAAGTCAGAGACAGAAGTTGAAACAATCAGCAAGCATTCTTTAGCACAAAAGGGGAGAGTAAAATAGTGTATGCAGTAAATTCTTGGCTAGACCTTTTGAACTCACAAATCCAGAAATAAAAGCCAAATTAAGTCTATCTTATAGGATAGTTACAGCAGTGTGAGCTTATGGATAGTAGTTCCACCATCCCTAATATTCTGGAAAATGTCTCACCCAGAAGAAGTTTAAGAATTTCAATCTTTTGAAAATATTTTCTTATTTTCACATGTGGAAATAGAGATTGTAGAGAGAGAGAAAAAAAAAGAGGGGTAATTTAAATTCTCTAAAAACAGATTAAGGGATCATATATCATTTGAAGAAAATTAGAGAGATATTGTTCTCTACTTATTAAATCAGGATAATAATATAATCTTATTCATTTCTCTTATTAACCTGCACTAAAGAAAAGTGGTTTTCAATCTTTATCTCACCGTCAGACCTAACCTCAATCATTCTGCTTGACTTTTTTTGACAGTCTCTTTGGAGGTGCTATCAAGGCAGTTCAGTATGAAAAGATAATAAAGTCCAAATCCTAAAACCAGGGCTTAGTTATATCGTATGCCATAACATTTCTTGCCACTTCAGTTATATTAAGCGTATCAGGAAAAAAACATCAAGCTCTCAGAGACTTGTGTGAACTCTACAAACGGAATGACTCTCTGCTCTCTACATAAATGTTGATTTTATGTGATTTAGAGTACATATTTCTTTTAATGTTGCCATCAAAAAGAGAATTTGCATCACTATATCATTATTTACTGTATCTTAAAAAATGATTCTTATCTCCTATAGAAACTTTACAAACTCTCAAATGATTACAACTCTGGAAGAGCTGAATAATTCTATTGAATAGAAACCAGTTTAATTTTTGTTTCTGAACACAAATAAATATTCAAGTACCTTAATTTTGGTTGGGAAAAAATATAACAATTTAGAAAGGCTGAATTGCTAATGGAAACTGTAGCTAGATACTTTGTAATTCAATCATTACAGTCATGTCCAATTTTTCATGACCTCACTTGGGATTTTCTTGGCAAAGAATTTGAGTGGTTTGCTATTTCCTTCTACAAAGGAAATTTCTGCCATTTCTATAAAATGAAAAGGAAACTGAGGCAAACAATATTAAGTGACTTACCCAGAGTCACACAACTAGTTAGCATCTGAGACAGGATTAAGTCTCAGGTCTTTCTGATTCCAAATGCTGCAGTCTATCTATTGTACCACCTAGCTGACTTCAGTTAGATGAGGATATGAGCTTGAGGGTATTAATATATATACTAAGCAAATAGGAAGCTTTCTATAAGGTAACTAGAATCCCATGGAAAGACCAGGAAGAGAAGCTAAAGCTTCAGCTATGTAGAGAATCATACCAATCATCCAGCTCACAGCATACTTAGTGCATGTGGATGCTTTATTGGAATACCTAATTTATGGAATCCCAAGAATGGAAAGTGTCTTGAAGGTGTGTAAACCTTATCTCTTTGTGTCAGCTTATACTCAAATTATCTATCCCTGAGCAAAGCTTTTAGTCTCTTGAATAAGAGATAGCCACTTTTCTGGTAATGCAATTGGGTATACTCTTTTTTAATCACCATGAGAAACTACTTCCTGCTGTCTAGCCAAAATTTCTTGCATACTATTCTCTGCCTTTCCCATCATCTTGATTTGTTCTTGACTACAAAAAAAGCTATTGTTTCTCACTAATGTATCTTCTTTCTGTATGTTTAAAAATAATTAGGCCATCTTTTGGGGATGTCTGAAACTGATAACCTGCTGAGATTTTAGTATAGGATTTAATTTTCTACAACTACCTGGAAGAACTATTCAGGAGAAGAATTCTCAGATTTACTATATTTGAAACTCATAAAATTTTCCACATGTAGAAAATAAGCAAATGTTCACAAAATCCTCACTAAAAAAAAACGAAAACAAACATTTTTGTTCCTAAATTCTTCAAAGAAAAACGAGTTTTGTTCATTTTTTAAAAGAAAAGCATTCATCAATGATGAAATTAGAAAGATATCAGTCATATCCATAATATAACCTGTACCTGCAAAATTGACATTCGTCTCTTTTTCCTTTATATTCTCTTCTTTCCCTTTGTCTTACCCACTGAGCTCCAGTAATTGCTAACTAAAGTACCTAAAACTTTAAAAATATGTATAACATAATCACTAGAGCCTTGGAGATGCCTTC
Source organism: Myrmecobius fasciatus (assembly GCA_023553655.1). NCBI lineage: Eukaryota > Metazoa > Chordata > Mammalia > Dasyuromorphia > Myrmecobiidae > Myrmecobius > Myrmecobius fasciatus. The sequence goes on along the minus strand of JAJPUD010004947.1, from coordinate 119,799 downwards.
TCAGACCCAGGAGTGATAATTTCACCAAATACAAAGCCTATAGGCCAAAAGTTCTTACACCTGAAGCCAGTGGAAAGATTTCAGGGAGTCCATGAACTGAGATGAGAAAAAAAAGTTGCACCCTTATTTTTCACTAACTTCTAATCAAAATTCATACATTTCCTTCAATTTTTAAATATTATTCTTAGGGGTCCATAGACTTCACCAGATTGCTAAAAGGGTCCATGACACAAAAAGGTTAAAATCTTCTGTTATAGCCAGGTCTAAAGAAAAGTATCTAGGTGGAACTTCAACCAGTCCTAACACTTTCCCTATCCCTCCAATACTAGTCAAAGTGAATTCAACTGCATTCCTCCTACCTTTATGTCAGTACTGAAGTTGTTGATTTTATTGCAGCCTGAATTTTCCAGGTGATAATTTGCCCATCTCAGCAATAGGTCCTCAGGGGAAAGCTTCATCAAATCCTCCAGACTCTCACCTTCCCTCAAAAGGGCAATCAGAGCTAGACAAATAAAAAAGGAAAAAAGGAAAAAAATAAATCCTAGGTGCATATTGAAATTGTCCATGTGTTCTATCAATATAATCTATGGAATTAATCTGAAGAAATAATTAACAGTCCTTTAACCTCTCTGGGTTGGGTTCATCATCTGTAAAATGAGACAGTTGAAAAAAAATGTCTTCTGAGGTCCCTTCTAGTTCTAACATTCTAATTCTATGACTTGTCCACATGGTATCATACTGATTGGCCAAATTTTTTTTTTCCTTCACAGTCAAACTCCTTAAAGGGAAATTGAGGAAGGGAGAAGACAGACTTAAAACTCTGTGGAGGTATAATGGAAGATTCCAGTTAGGTCTAACACAAGATCCCGATAGTTCTTTCTACACATTAATCTCATCGCAGTTAATATTTCCTGTGTCCCTGCAAGGAAAATATATAGAAGGCATTATGGTATTATTTTTTATCCACTAATTTAAAATAAAACAACTGAGGCAAACAAAGAAGTTAAGTGAGCTATTCGAGATCCCAGTGGTACAACTAGAAATATCAGCCATATTAACTCAAAATCCACTTTGTGTTCACTAACTAAATCATGTTTCCTGATAAGATATTTACTTTTCAGAAATCAATTAGATAACAATGACAATATAACTTTCTCTTCAATTCTCAAAGATATTTTAGAACTCAAATACTTGGATAATTAAAACATCTCAGCAACATATTCTTCTCTCTGATTCCAGAAGAAAAGGTTTTGTTTAGATGCAGACATTTTAGAATCTGCCATTTTCAAGCCAAAGTTTCTAAGATCTATATTGGTTCTTTTCCTCCTTTAAAAACATTAACTATAAAGAAATATCACAAGAATATAATATATATGAATGGAGAACATGTAAATAAAGTTATCTGTGCTAATTATTACAATTATTATAAAATAAGATATGTAAAAGACATGATGGGACACTCCATAGACTATCACAATTCAAAGACAGAGATGACCTATCTGGCTAAATAGAAGTCCAATAAAAGTTACATTTCAAGTGCTAGTCATATCTGTATATGAAATAAAGCTTTTAGAAGGTGAAAAGTCAATATATTAGCAATCATTTAATCTTGCTCTTATTTTACAGATGAGAAAGGTGAGGCTTACAAAGATGAAATGGCTTGTTAAGATCTCACTGCTAAATCAGTGGCAGACCCTGAATTAGAAATCAAGTTTCTGGACACCCAATCCAGGGGCCTTTTTATGTCTTGTTTTGTGTAATATTTAGTACTTACCTGTGAGATTGGAATAGTATTAAGTCTGTATGCACAAGGAAAGGCTTTGTTGTGGCAGGTGTTTAAACTTATGTCAGTACTTTCTTATGAATTGTAAATCTGTCATGTGCTTAACACATGAAAGTTTTTTCAAGAAATCTATTTCTAGACAGGGATAATTCTGTACAAATTCAAGCACAAAGTAATCTATAATATTCAATTGTTATATTGGGTAGAAATGGCACAACAGATAAGAGTGCCTGTCTTGGAGTCAGAAAGATTCATCTTAATGAGTTCAAATATGGCCTCAGACATTTATTGGCTTGTGTGATCCTGAGAAAGTGACTGAACCTTGTTTGTCTCAGTTTTCTCATCTGTAAAAGGAGCTGTAGAAAGAAATGGCAAGACACTCCAATATCTCTGCCAAGAATATCTCAAATGAGGATCACAAAGAGTCAGATATGACTGAAATAACTGAACAGACAAATATTCAATTATCTAGCTCTAAAATGAGCTATATCAGGAAAGGTTTTTGAAACTGGAGTCTCAGCTGAAATAAGTTATATGTTACATTTAAACCGGCTTTACCAGCCTGTGGTATTAAGAAGCTTTCATCTTCTTATTTTAAGAAGTCTGATTATTATGGGAAAGAAGAGAAATGACAAAATATTGGATTTCATCTGCTGTGTCAAGTAGAGAGCTCAACATTAATTTACATATATTTCATATCTTTAAAAGTCTGAACCCAGCTGTCAATATCATTCTCTACTTCATCAAAATATATGCATTAATAGAAGGTTATCCCAGAAAATAATAGGCTTTAGCCTCTGTACCTTCATTTCTGCTGAGTTCAATATCAGCAAACAATCCAATTTTGATGACTTGCCACAAAAGGCCCAAGACCAGATAAGGTTTCCCCTCTTTTAAGTCCTCAGCTCCTATGTTAACAACATGGCACCCAATGGCCGAAGCGGAGTTCAGAGCCAGGTTCAAATTCTCCTGAAGGGGGGAAAAATGAGAAAACATGCCAATAAATACCAGGTGGTAATTAATAGTGACAACAACAACAACTTGACAACCATCACTTGACAACCAACATCTAATTTCTTCTGAAGACCTTACAGAGCTTTGAAGGCTTTATTTCTCATTAGACCACATAACATCTCTAAAAAAAAAAAAAGAAAAGAAAAAAGAAAAAAAAAATAGTAAAAACAGAATGAGAAAAAAGGAAGAATTTAAGATAGAATTTTGGTTAGTCTGATGCTGTATTCTTCAAAAAACAAATGTTAAGTGGAGTGCCCATTTTAATAATGATTCTTACATTCCCCATCCTCCTGGGATGGAGGCAGCACACTAAACCTCCTACTGAGAAAAAGCCAACATTATAATATTCAAGGAGGCCACCCATTGTCTTGTCATTGCCTATGCACTATAACCAACAGTTGATGTAAAGAAAGGTCATAAAAGAAAGAAGCAATAGCTTTCTTGGCATGAAGAGTGAGTGGAAAGAAAATAACCACCACCATTCAAATTTTTGGAAGAGGTATGACTGGTGTTATTATAACAATATTTACTGAGTACTTATAATATTTAAATAACTTGGTTAAATAATACTCATTCCTTATAAGCATGTAGTTTATTTTTACAATGTGAAGAGGGGTTAAAATGTGCCAATTCAATCTAGACACAGTGATCTCTACAAGGCCATTTCAAAATCAAGGAAAAAAAAAAGGATGGGAGAATATAGATGGAAATGATCCATGAAGCAGGAAAAATGTGAGGGATTCAGTGTTATGATCAAAGATTAATACAAGCTGAAACTTACACAGGGCTTTAAGGTTTGCAAAGAATTTTGTGTTGAATATTTCAATTGATTTTCATCTATGGGGTAGGTGCTATTATTATCCCATTTTACTGATGTGGAAGTTGAGGCCCAAGAGGCTAAGTAATTTGCCCAGAGTCACATAGCTAGAGAATGTTTGAGGCAGGATTTGAATCCAGATCTTCTTGACTTTTTCATCACTCTATTTATTATAATGTGATGCTTTTCCTTTATTATTTAATTTTTTAACCTGGTAAAATGAATTTTATTTTACTTTTATTAAGATATATCTTCTCTGCCTCTTACCTCCCTGTTCTTTTCCAATGAGAAAGCAAGAAAAACAAAACATCTCTTACAAATGTGTACAATCAAGTCAAACAGATCCTTATGCTGGGTAAGTCCAAAAAAATTATGCCTCAATCTGTATTCTTGAATCCAACGCCTCTCTTTCAGAAAATGGGGAGCACGTTTCATCATAAGCCCTCTAGAATTGTGGTTAGTAACTATATTTTTTTAATTAAAATTTTTTATTTTCAAAATATATACATGGATAATTTACAACATTGACCCTTACAAAATCTTGTGTTCTAAAATTTTTCCTTCCCCCCTTCTTCCTACCCCTTGGTTGTCCACTACATTCAAATTACTAAATCTTCCAAAATGTTGTCTTTACAATATCATCATTGTTTAAATTATTCTCCCAGTTCTATTCAGTTCATTATGTATCAGTTCATACAAGTTTTTCTAAATTTCTCTGAAACCACACCACACCACACCACACACACACACACACACACACACACACACACACACACACACACAC
>JAJPUD010004947.1:0-115391 GCA_023553655.1 Myrmecobius fasciatus | reverse complement strand
CACACACACACACACACACACACACACACACACACACACACACACACACCGGCTTAAACCCAAACAGGAATCAATAAATTAATACATTGTAGATAACTAATCAGTGATGTATAGTATTAACCAAGTGGATTCAATTATTTTATAAAATTGGAATGCAAAGCAGAAAGACAATTTAATGATTTTGAACCCACTAACTTCTGGCTAGTGTTCCAGTTCATCAAAGTAATTGAATGCTAAAAGCAGGTTATATTTATCACACTAATGCAGCCAAAATGCAGTATGCTACAGTGAAGGATGCCAGAACACTTCCCGTTTTCTATCCCCTCATTTCTTAGAAAGGCTTATTGCTTTCACTAAAATGGCATGGTTTTGGAATGGGCTCAAAAATAACTCAGAAGGGAAGTTTGAAGTTAAATTTAAACTATTAAAAATTTTCTTAACTTATGAATCTCCATCTTCCCTCCACCACCACCCATTTCTTTTTTATTATAGTATAGACATTGATTATACTAAAGACAAAATAGAAACATTTCTCCTTATTTCCTACTTGTCTGCACAGAAACGATAGGCCCTAAAACTTGGCTTATTTCTCTTTTTGGTCCAGTTTCTGGGAAATACTGTACTAAATCAAAACAGAGCTAATTTTATACTCTACCACATGCTGATTTCTGGTAGCTTAGGAACAGGTACATGGATTGATTTCATGCCTGTGACATTCATCTTTCATTTAAATCTATTCTTATAACTCAGATGAAGTAGAAAAAAAATGAAAACATTTTTCCATACCTGGATGGTGAATGGGGTAAGTTTCTTTTTGTTGATTGTTCTTTCATCAATTGTATCTGGCACTGATAGATTGATCATTTTACTAAAATGGAAAAGATAAAAATGAAAACAATGATGAATTGGTTCCTAGCCATCAAGGCCTAAAAACAGTTTTTTAAAAATCCTCATAATAAGCAAGCAAGACAACATTATACTTGGACACCTAGGTGGTAGAGTGGATATAATTTTAGACCTGAAGTTAGGCAGCTGTGAATCAAAATAATTTGCCTTTATAATTTACTAACCAGATATGACCCTTAAAAAATTATTTCACCTCAGTTAACAATTGTAAAAAGAAAATAACGGCAACTACTTTGTAAGGTTGTTGTGAGGATCAAATGAAGTAATATTTATAAAGTGTTAGCACAGTGCCTGGAACATAGTAGGTGCTCAATAAATGCTTGTTTCCTTTTTTCTTTCTAATCTATGCTTCTCATAATTTAAATGTGAAACAAAGGGGGTTAATTTTGATTCAAGAGAACTTAGGAAAGGCTTAGTATATATGAAGGAGGGAAGTTGAATACATTAACATTTTTGGACAGAAACTGAAACAGCAAAGGCATTTTGTGGTGTGTGTACAGCATTTTCTTTCTTTTTTCTTTCTTTCTTTCTTTTTTCTTTTTTTTTTTTGCTACGACAATTGGGGTTAAATGACTTATGTAGGGTCACAGCTAGGAAGTGTTAAGTGTCTGAGACCAGATTTGAACTTGGGTCCTCCTGACTTCAGGACTCTATGCATTGTACCACCTAGCTGCTCCCTACACACACATTTCCTTAGCACAGCAATAAATCCTGAAGAAGCAGCTAGGTGGCACAGCAGATAGGGTGCTTGACCTATAGCCAGAAAGACTCATCTTTCAGAATTCAAAGCTATCCTCAGACACAAGTTGTGTAACCCTGTCTGCCTCAGTTTCCTCATCTGTAAAATGAGAAGGAAATGACAAACTACTCCTGAATCTTTGCCAAGAAAACCCCAAATCAAGGTTTTCTTGACTCCCAAGACACAGACGCAACTGAAAACGACCGAACAACAAACAGCAACAAATGCTGAGCAAGTCCCAAAACAAATTTCATTGCTTCTTTTCCTTAGTCATTTCAATCAAGGTTATTTCTTCACAAAGAAAGCCAGTAGAGAAACTAATTAGTCCACATGTTTCTGTCCTGGAAAAGGACATCAGCTTCACCTATATATTGTCTAAAATAGGAACATTAAAGTTTGATGGGAGAAGTAATGAAAGAAAAAACATCATCTGGCTGATTGTTTTCAATTACCATAACCTTGTACTTCTAATGCTAAAATAGTATTTTAGGCAAGAAAATATAAAATTATTTAATATTATTATCACTAATAATAATAGTTACCTTTAATATAACAAAATGCTTTATAAATGTAATCTTATTTTACCTTCATAACAATCCTAGGAGGTAGGTGCTATTATTATCCCCATTTTGCACAAAAGGAAACTGAAGCAAAGAGAGGTTAACTGACTTGGCCAGGGTCACACAGCTAATAACTGTCAGAGATCAAATTTGAACTCAGATATTCCTGACTCCAACTAATAATAACAATAACAAGAATATCTGTTATTTATGCATCATTTTAAGGTTTGTAAAGTATTTTATATACTTTATCTTATCTGACCTTCAAAAAAAGCAAGTGAGGTAAATATTACAGATATTGTTATTCCCATTTTATAGAAAAGCCATCTGAGGCTTAGAGAGGTTACATTGCTAAAGTGACCTCATATATCTAATAATAATTATGTACTGTTATTTGGTTGTCTTTCTCTCTCCACCTCTTCCCCCAATCCCACATGAGAATGTTAGCTTCTTAGGAGTAGGGACAATTTTCACCTTAAAAGAATTTCAGAAATGCTTGTTAATGTTGGTTCATCATGAATGCATAATTATTAAATGTTGGAGGTGGGAGGCAGTATATATTGTACTGCAAATCTCATCAACTAAGAATCGAAGGAGTTTGATTCAAATCCTGTATTTGATTTTTTTACTACCTATGTATTATTTTGGACTAATGGGCATGATATAGACTAGAAACACTTGAAAGATATTATTATAATGTTGAAGACTCACATAATAACTAAGTTTAGATCAACCTTACTTTGGATAAATTCACTTCCATTGATTCATTTTAATACTTCATTGATTCATTTTCACACATTTATTAAAATGTTAATAACATAATTTGAATATCCACACACCATATTGGACATTTGGAGGCTGCTTGTATAAAGATATAATTTATAAAAAAATATTTTTAGATAGCCCCTTTTGAGTATCTAAGAAATGTTCTTCTGATTAGATGAAGTTCTTGAGAAATTTTCTATTACCAAAAAATTATTTGCTGAGTAAAATAAGTAGCAAAAATACTATTTTTACACAAAGACACATGTAACACACACAGTCACTCTCTCCCTTTAACACAACCTATAGAAATCTTGCCAGTTTTGTCTTATTCAGGCTTTTAGCTATATTGCCTTTTTCCTAAAGCAGTACAAAGGCCAAACATGAAGAATTTTTAATGACAATTTTTGTCTCCCTCTTGGCCTTCTCTACAACCACAGCTCCCTCAATCTCCACTGAGGAAGGAAAGGAGTATGAGGGATACAACAGTTTTAGAGGTATGGCTATACACCCTGGTTAATGGAGTTAGGCAAAAGTATACTCTTATATTTGATGACAGTGATCTCAATCTTTCTAACATTGCAGTGGTAGTGGTGGCGGTTGTCAGGGAGAGTACACAAAACTGCTTTATCCTTTTTCCTCTTCATTTTGAATTTTCATGCTAACTACAGAGAGGCTCCTTATCCTTGTCTCTGAGGAACAGAGGCCTAATTAGAACTTAACTAGGGAAGCCTAGACTCCTGTCAGGATGGTCATGTAATGGCAGTAATAGCAACTCCAGGAAAGATCGTTACAAATCAACATGTCAGGCAAATTTTGATCAGTTGTGTACTGGGATAAACTGCCCATACTTTGGGGATTATTATTTTCTCTCAGTAGCCTAATCATTTTTCCCCTCTAAATTCTTGTAGAGATCATGTACCCATGAATGTATAATACAAAAATCCTATTTTAGCCATAAGGTTGAATTCCTTCACTCTAATAACAGGATACCTTCAAGGTTGAGAGATGCAATGCCCAAATGACTCTGCAATTATAATTTCCCATCTTTTATTACTATTGACCAATTTCAGGTAATGTTTAGATGACACAAAATAGCAGATTTCATACAATTTTTTTTTCCATTTTGGCCATAGCATCATATCTTTTTTCCCCCCACAACTTTATCTTCCTAATTATATTTGGTTTAGGCTTTTATTACAATTAGTTTTAGACTCCCTGAGCTATCAATCAGTGATTAGAGAAAAGGAATCAACAGAGTACTGTGCTATCAGGAAACTACCATGCATGGGGTTAAAACAATACCAAGGTTACTCCATAAACTAAAAAACACCACATGATATATTCACATGTGTTCTATAATTTATGTAAATGATTATATATGTGTGTTAGGTATATTCAGGTTTATGTGTGTGCATATATGCATGCATGTATGTATTTATAATTATATAAACACTTTTAGAAACTAATGAAGCATTATTTACCATAGGATGATGCCATCTCCAACAGCAGTAAAGAGATCATCTGTGTTTGGATCCATAGGGAGGACATGCTTACAATCAGGATCATTTTCCAGGGCTTTGTTTAACCAGTTAACAAAGGCATATTTTTCTTCCTCTGCAAGCCAATGATTACATTTATCCATTTGTAAATCCATACTTTAATATAAACAACATAAGTCACTATGGTCTCAGAATGTCAGAGCTATAACAAATCTTGTAAGTTCATCTAGACCATCTCCCTGCTACCTTCTAAAGCCTTCAGGGCTTTTTGTAAACAGCCATAATATCTCTGCTTACCCAAAGTCATAAAATACTTTGAAACAGATTCAAAAAGCAGACAAAGATATTCAATAAGTACATTTAGTGAGAAGAAATAAATATTGCTTCTGGCACAGAAGAAGGAATATGGATTAAAGTTTATAGGATGAGCCTTTGGGACTCTGTTTCTAGTCTTCTAGAGTGTTGTGTGGTCATGGGTAAGCCAAAATCTCTGTGCTTTTTTCTAGTCATTCCCCAAAATAGGTTAATTCGTGGGGGATTTTGAGGTAAAATGGATATTAATGATGTAATCTTTCTCTTCTATTAGTAAGCATTATGCATTTACCTGAATAGGAATGCTGTGTCCCAACACTGGATTGTTCTGAGGTACCACCAATGGCACAAATTCCTTCTTTTTTATTAATGGCTTTTCTGAAGGTCTTGGCAACATCTGTGCTTTTTAACCCATGAAACATCTGTGAAAACAATATGCCTTTTTAGAGAAGTTTAGGACTTAACCAGGAAACTTTTGGAAAAAAAATATTGCTATAGTATGAAAACCATATTTGTTCTGCCCACACACCAAAAACCCTCCACTAAAACACTATTCTGATGGCTCATGGTGGTGATATAAGGTAATCCTGGATTCTTTAAGGTACTACCAAGAGAAACATAAGCCCTTGTAGGTTATATCAAGCTGGAAAGGTTCAAGTATGATCCCAGTGAAAGACTGCATCATTCAGAAGTCACTCTAACCAAGTGCAGAAAGGCTCATCACCAGAAGATCAGTCACTAACCTCCTTAACTACTTTCACCATAACAAGCCAAGAAGACTGACTACTAAGGTGTAGAAGAATCTTTTCATTAAGGAAATACCTCTATTAATGACCCTTGAGATTAAAAGCTCTATGCTGAAAATGTCAATTCACAACTTTTATTTTCATACTCACAGAGATAAACTCATCAAAGCTGATCCGGCCATCATGGTTTAGATCTCCAGTTGCCATCAGGCTTTCTGTGATTTCCCTTATTCTATAGCCAGGCAAGGGCAAACAAGCTGCTTTGAACAAGTCATTCAGTTCATTACAGCTGATATATCCATTGCCATCTGTATCTGTAATTAAAAAATAACAAACACACTAGTATTGTAGTGGTAATCCATTATCATTACCAAGCACTTTACATGTATTACTTCACTGAGCCTTACAATGACCCTATGAGAGTTGTTTAGGCAATTGTTACTTTCCCCACTGACTTGCCCAGAAGTACACAGCTAAAAAGTGAGAAATCCTAAGTTTTCTGATGCCAAATTTAGAGCTCTTTCTACTATACCATGCTGTCTCACATCCTACTGCCTTCCCAATATTCAATGGACAATAAAAGAATACTAGGTCTGAGAGGATGCATGGGAAATGAGGAGTAAAAGGGTAATTAATAGAATCAATCACCCCAGGATCTGGGACTGCCACAATAAAAAGGTCTCAAAAAAGCTCAACAAAGTACTGCAGCTATCACTAAAAAGGTATATCCTACTGTCACTCACAAGGTTTCATGCTAGACGCTTCTGTGAAATAAAGAAACAATAGGTCCTAGCACCCAAGTGAGGAAGTTGAAATTCTTTAAGAGTCAGAGGTAGGGACTCTGGCAAGAGAGACAGGAGAGTATAGTCAACCAAAGGGATTTTTTCCCTAAAATTGAAAGGAATACAAAATGATTATTATTAGGTAGAAGGGAAAAATGGGGGAAAGAAAATGGATGTCAGTAATAGAAAGTTAGGAGAAACAACAAAAGCTAATTAAGGTCTGAAGGAATCAAGAACTGGGAGATTGCCCCTGCTGAAAATGGATCTAGGGAGGAGGAGGATATTAGTCTGGCAGAGGGGAAAGAGACTTTAAATGTAATCTCTTCTTGGGAACTGGCACCTTCAGCTCCTTCTAACCATTCCCACTGCTTTTTTTCTGAGCTCTCCCTACTGTGCCCATATTTCACCAATATTGATGAAGTTGTGCTGAGGTAATTGGGTAAAGAGAATTATTATGCAATATTAGACCTTCAAAATGTCTTCATACCAATGCTACTCACCAACTTTGGAAAAAGCTTCTCTGAGGTCTGCCATTTCTTCCTCGGATACTGATCCTCTAGCCATTTTTTACTGCTTTAAGTAGTCAAACTACAAAAACAAAGAAACATATATATAACATATACATATACATATGTATAATAAATATGACCTTGTAATATAGACTATAAAATGTGTCATGTATGTATCCAGGAATATATCTGATAACTTATAAAGCATTATGTTCCTCCTTTATCTTCACACAGAACCTTTCAGATTTTCAAAGGTAATTGGTTCAACAATGGAAACCCTCATCACATGTCTGGGATAAATGCTTAATTGTACTTGATACCTTCTCTGCCCAACCTATTTACTTTTAAGCCTAATCATAGGGAGGAGGAACAGAATGAAATAAAAGCTAAGGCATCTGTTTTATTCTCTTCTATCTCCAAATTATATTCTCATTTCACCTGTAGTATCACAATTGATGCTAAATATAATCAATGATAATACTAAAAGAGGAATAATGAAAGTGTTGCCACACTTAGCCAGCAAGTTTATCATTTTGTTTTGCTATTATCCAGATATGATACAACATAAAAAGAAAATAAATGAATGTTGTTATAACCTCAGAATTTCCATATTCAGACTTGAGTTTACTTAATTTTTAAAATACTATTTTAGATGTTTAATATGGGATTGTTGTCCACAAACTATTATAGATTTTGCTTCATTACCATGTAATATATGTATACATATATACATATATGTATATACATATATGTGTGTGTACTTATATATGTGTGTGTGCATGTGTTACATTTACATATAGTTGTGTTCTAAAGTCAATTAAATTAAAATTGTGAGCTCATGATGCACACTTATCCACTGATAACATATTGATCTAGATATATCCCAAATACATCATTCAGATTTGACTACTTGATCAGTAATCTCTATTTGCCTTTTAAATATGATTCTGTAATTTCAAAAGTTTTGAAACTTCTGTTTTATATGACACACATTAATTTAATAAATAGTTATTAAACAACTTCTGCAAAGCACAAAGGGATATAAAGAACAAAAAACACAGTTCCTGTCCAAAAAATGTAATATATTTAAGGATATAAGGCAAGTATACAATACATTTAATATTAGATAGTATGCGAAAAGTGAATTCTTCTTGGATCAAAGTAGCATTTTCCTTTGTTGGTAGCTTTTTTTCACACTATAGTCTTGGTCTGATTTATGACTTATATCTTGGTCTTCCAAGTTCTTTTATTTGTTATTTGCTCATTTTTCCAGCCTATTTCTTGATTTTGAACTTTATGTTAAAAGTTAAATTCTGCTCACCTAAGGGCAGGGAAGACTGGCCCAAGAGTTAGACTTGAGCTACTTTTCAAGATCTACAAGTTTTTAGTGTTTCCACAGTGGTGTGTGTTATCATAGGAGAGGTATGGAAACTGTTTCTTGGTTTGTGCTCTGGTCTTTACCAGGAAGAGTTCAAACAACCACAAGCCATTAGCACTCCTCCTGTTCCTGCAACTGTAACCAGTTCCCCTGTTCCCCTGCCATTGTAAATTTTAGTGGTCCTCTTAGCTCTGGAATTGTAACTAGGACTCCTACTGCCTTGTTACTAATCACCAGCGTTCCCCTCTGCCCTGAAATTATGAGTGGGAACTGTTTACAGAAAATAGTTGCCTATTCAGCATCAGTTGCACCCAGAGTCAGCAGAGTCCCCTGTAATCTCTTTCTGTTTAATTAACTGACTTTCTTAGAGTCTTTGTTCTGAGAACTCCCAAAGCTGCTGCTGATGTAGTGATTGCTCTTGTTGTCTCTGTGTGTAGATGCTCCAGACAGGCCTCCTTACAGACCTCTTTTGCAGATTTTCTCCATTTTCTTAGGCTGGAAAAATGTTTCACGTGGCCTTTTGTTGACTTTGCTGCTTCAAATTTGATTTGAGTTGCTATTTTAAAATTGTTTGGAGAGAAATGAGTTCAGATGGGTTACTGTTTTTATCCATCATCTTGGTTCTGTCTTTGTGCATTACATCTCAGTATTTTCCCATTATTATTATTATCATCCTACTAGTCACCTAGTTCAAAATCTCAGTCAACCTTAAATCTCAACTCTCCCTCATTCATAATATCCAAAGAGTTGCCAAATATTATCAATTTTACCTTCTCTGGTGTCCATACCCCTCTGTGCACTGGGATAAACATTACAGTGGGCTACAACAACAGCCTGCTAATTGGTCTCTTTAAGATCCAGTCTCTTCCCTCTTTGGTCGATTTTTCATCCATGCAAAAACTCTCTTCTTAAAAACACATATCTTATGTCATTCCTCTATTTAAAAATCTTCAGGGGTTCTACAAACTCCTCAGTATGGCATTATCTGCTACATTCTGGAATCTACTTACCTTTTCAGACTTATTTCATATTTCTCTCCTTAATACTCAACGTTCTAGTCGAACAAACTTATCAGCTGTTCCCTGAACTCCACATAAGCCTTTTCCATTTCTACCGCTCTACTGGGCTATGCCCTGGTTGGAATGTATTCTCTTTTCAATGTCAAACTTCAGAATGACTTTCTTCAAGACTTAGCTCAACAAAAATCAAATCAGGAAATGAGAAGGGATTTAACTTACAAACCCCATCAATTTCAGGGACATAAAGAAAGGGAAAAAAATGAATAGAAACAAATTTAAAAGAAGAGTAATTAATTTCATGTAAGTCTAAGTTAAAAATATTATTCTACCTTGACAGGACCCAAATAAAAACATTAATTTTGGGGGGAGAGTAGTTTCTAACCAGAAAGATCAAAAATGATCATAGAATGTCAAAACTGACGGGGACTTTTGTGATCATTTATTTCAATACTACCCTACTCCACTTAACTTTACAGATAAGGAACTGAGGCCCAGGAAGGAAAAAGGGCTTTACCTAGCTTCCAAGATTCAAGGAGATGCTAGACTAGGGTTTGTAAATGGACCTATTGCTGAGGGAAGCAGGGTGAGAATTGGATTTGCCATTCAACGAGCTATTATGTTTCATAAAAGAGAAGAGCATCTCTCATCTAAATAAACTGAATGTGCAAATGGCATAGTTTTGCAGAAGCAATGAAGCAGGAAGTGGAAGTAATTAGATTGAATATCGTTTGCTGAGTTCGTCTCTAAGAAATGCATCCATAGAGCTAGCAGCAAACGTTAAACACTATACATAGCATCTTCTTATGCTTACCTGAAAAAGTGAATTCGTGAAATTACATCCTTATTTAAAGGTACAGGAAATGACAATGCCATTAAGACCACAAAGTTTAACCCATGACGTTATCAATGTATGCACTCCTGGCAAAGCAGGAAAGTAACAAATTATGAGAAGAAATTAAAAAAAAAACATAGTCAAAAGGGTTCAAGGCATTTGAAGCACTGAAAGAGGAGCTCATGAAACAGGCTCCCTTTGAATTAATGTGGTATCTTTACTTGTGGTCAGTTGCTCCTGCATTGTCTCTTCACTTTTATGAAAGAAACTTCTAATTAAGTTCTGGCCAAGAGCCATTTTTTAAGATCTGCAACAAAACTTCTGAAACCCTGTCCAGAAGATAAATTCTAAGGGCAAAAATCTCAAATCACTTATCTAAGTCAGGTTTGACTGTGTTATATGCAGACTTCATTTTATTAATGTATTAAATTAATTGTTAATAAAATAAATCAAATGCACCAAATTAATTAAATTATCATTAATTATTGACATATGTGATATTCCAAGGCATTTAGCCACAGAGTATACATATCAACTTTTAAAGATTACACAGTTTTAAAAATAGTATTTGGAAATATTAATAAAACAAAAATAGCAAAGAGTAATAAAGTACCTATCATTTCATAGCTCTAGGATCCTATAATTCTATGACTTAATTAAGCTAGTCTAAGTCAAGAGGTTTTTGGATTCAAGATAAACAAATCTGGGATTTACTCATCAAGAGGGAAAGAAAAGTTACAAAAAAATAGGACTTACAAGAAGAGAAGAGGGTAAAGAGAAAGAGAAATGTCAAAATAATTACAAAAATATAAACTTTATTTTCTATAAGTAGCTTGAAAAATTTTTTAAAAAATAGCTTAAGATAGAAAATGTTGGAGGTTGGTGCCTATGCAGAGAACAGGATGAGAAAAAAGAAAGTGATCAGGGAATTAAAGATGGAAAAAAAATTAAAAATATTTCTGAAACAAGTTACTGCAGTTGGTTTTGGGATTGTGCATTTTGGTGACCAATCCTTTATTTCAATTTGCTTAAATAATTTTATAAGTTGGTCAATTATCAGGTAGGCATACTTCTTCCACAATATGGCTCAGAGATCAAAGGAGTCCTTTGCACGAATTTCAAATTCTTACACAAATTCAGTGGAAATTCACGGGGAAATTAATCAACTTCATTAAAAAAAAAGTAGTAATATATAACAACCTTAATATATAGAGAGTAACCAGAGAGACTGCAAAAAAATTCACTACTACGAGAGAATAATTTTAGTACTAAGTCAAATTAAGAAAATGAACATTAAGAATTTACTATATGCCAGGCACTGTGCTAAAATTTGAGGATACAAAGAAAGGCAAAATTATTAAAAGAAAAAAAAACAAACAACAACAACAACAACAACAACAAAAACCACTGTTCCTGTTTTCAGGGAGCTCACAGTCTAATGAAAGAGACAGTATGCAAATAAGTATGTACAAAGAAGATATATACAAGATAAATTGTAGATAATAACAGAAGAAAGTCATTAACATTTAGGATAACCAGGAAAAAGTTTTTTGGTAGATGATGATATTTTAGCTGGAACTTGTAGGGAGATAAGTCAGGAGATGGAGGTAAGGAGGGAGAGATACCTAGGCACAGGGGACAGCCTGTGGAGAGATGTTGTCTTGTGTGTGTGTGGGGGGGGGGGGGAACAGTGCATAGGCCATCATTACTGGATCATGGAGTATACAGAAGATAGTAAAATGTAAAAAGACAGGAGGGTTGTGAATGGTTTTGAATGTCAAAAGATTTTATTTTTGATACCGAAGGTTCTAGGGAACCACTGGAGTTTATTGAGTGGAGGGGTAACATGGTCAGATGACTTTAGGAATATTACTTTGACAGTTGAGTGAAAGATGGACTGGAATGGGCAGATTCAGGGTAGAGAGACCAATCAGCAGATAACTGAAATAATCCAAATATAAGGCGTCTGCATCAAAAAGGAGAGAAAGCCTTTTTCAATAGGCTTTGTCAATGGATTGGATTTGGGGGATGAGAAAGAGTGAAGAGTTGAAGGTAACAACTAGATTTTGATCTTGAATGAAGGGGAGAATGGTGATTTCTTCAATAGTAGTAAGCAAGTTCAGAGGAGGGGAGGGTTTAGGAAAGAAGCATAAATTCAGAGATAGTGCTCTACCCCTTAGTAGATGGTTTCATGAATTATTATGACCTCCTCAAAAATCATTCAATATCTAATTTATCATTTGGTGATAAATTTCTCTAGAATGATTTTTAGATATAAAACTCCTTACACAAAATGCTTGCAAACTTTAAAGACCTATAAAAATATGGTTTATGTGAGTTCCTTTGGTCGATACTCAAAGCCTTTTAGCTTGTGAGTTGTTGGGGAATTCACTTAATTAAGAATTTGGACTAGAAGAGGATTTCTAAGGTCCTCAATAGTTAAAATTCTTACTCTTATGTTTCCATGAAACTAACTTGTGCTCTGCTATCATATATGGTATTTGAGAACACCTTTAAAATGAGGCATAAGAGCAGGACTACCTCTTTGTGTCCCCAGTGCTTGGCAGTGTCTAGCATAGAGTAGGTTCTTAATAAATGTTCATTGATTGTCTTCAGTGTAGAAACTGCCTGGTGTTTAATATATATTTATTGACTTGCTACTTATCTTAACAAATATGAAGATACATAAGAAAAAAAGGACAAGTTTAAAAAAAGATAAAATATGTCATAATAAAGTTAGTATCAAATTACATAATTTTAGAAATATAAAATCTTTACTCAGTAGAAATGTTTCTAAATACACAATAATGAATGATCAGAAGAAAGAAGTATATCAAAACAACTTTGAATTTTTACCTCATACAAAATAAATTGACAAAGATGATAAAAGAGGAATGGTCAGTATTGGAGGGGTTGTGGAAAGATGGACACATTTATGCACAGATTTTACAACCTGAAATTGGCCCAACGTGTCTGGATAGCAATTAGGAAATTTGTGAAGAAAATGACTAAAATGTTCATGTTCTTTGACCTAGACTTTCCAATACCAGTCTTATGTCCTAAGGTACTCAATGAAATACATCAATATACTGTATTTATAGAAGTGCTTTTTATAGGAACAAAGAACTTGAAAACAAAATAGATGCTCATCAATTGGGGAATGGCTAAACAAGTAGTGGCACATGAATAGAATAGAATATTATACTTTATAAGAAAAGATAAAAGTCATAATGAATATTTTCAGGAGAAACTTATAGGAACTAAAGCTAAGTAATGAAGCTGAACCAGGAAAATAATATACACACTGACTACAGCAGTGTAAATAGAAATAATTACAATAAAACTACTAAAAATGAATTATATGCAGTTGCAATGACCAAGCTTGGCCTCACAAAAGAAATAAAAGAAAGTTATTTCCTTTCTTCTTAAAAGAGGAGAATTACAGTATAAAACATTACAGATAATGTAAAATTGTATTGATGTATTGGTTAGTGTTATTAAACCTTTTTGGTTATTTTTTTTTCTTCTTTTTATTCTCCGGCATAAGGAATAATTCTCAAGAGTGGGTAAAGGGGAAGGATACATTGGATAATGCAGAGTTACATAAAAACAAAGTCTGTCAATAAAATTAATTTAAAAAATAAACACCCAGCTTGAGGATAAACCCAGAGAAATTGGGATGACATTGAATTTCAGAGGTGATAAGTAAATACGCCCCTCCAATTCTGGCTGAGCCCTCCCTTCCTCAAAAAGAGTTGCCTATTTTAGGGATCAGTACAGACTTGGGCTCATCCAGTATGGTCTCTCTGAAGAAGTACCAAAATAGCCACAAATTCTGTGTCTCAGACTCATTAGGCTACCTGAGGTAAGGCATGTACACAGGAAACAAGAGCAACAGAAAGTGGGCCAGCATACCTCTGTTCCATTTAGAACATCAGCAGAGTGTGGGAGCTGATAGCCTCCTGTGTTACCACATATTTGTTTGGGAAATACCAATCTAGTCTATTCCCTGCTTCCAGGCACTGAAACTGTCCCAGGAAGAGAGCTTTCTACCATTTTATTAAAATTTTCTAAATAAGGATACACTACATCCTCCCTTGGTAATACATTCCAGTATATCACACCCCTAGTGTGTAACCTAAATTCTTTCTACTACATCTAAAACTTACCTTCTGTTGTGCTTTTCTCAGTGGAACAGTAGAAACTGTTCCCTGTAACCCAAACAAAAATCCATCGTATATCTGAATGCTGTCACTGTTTCCCCTCTTTTTTCTTGGTTAAATAAATGAGGTTTATTTAGCCTCTCTTTGTTTGCTGTCTGTTGTTGTCTGAACCATTTTTTTTGTTTTATTTTAGTTTTTAAAAATGCCTCACCCAAACCAGTCATGCCTTGTCTTTCAGAAGTAGAGCACTCCTGGGTCTCTGGACTTTCTCTGGAATGTCAAAAAAAAAATCCCCTCACCTGGAATTTTATTTCACTTCTAGACCTCTTACAATGCAAGTACACTATGAGCTGAAAAGCCCTTCCCCTAATTGGCTAATTCCTCCCAGAACATCCATTTTAAGGAAACCATTCAGACCTGCCATTTCTAATTTCCTTTTCTGGCTTTGTCTACTATGTGTCAGTATTAATACCTTTTCTCCTGTCCCCACCCATAAGCTTCCTTTTATATGTGTGTGTGTGTGTGTGTGTGTGTGTGTGTGTGTGTGTGTGTATGTGTTTCCCTTTAAGTTCCTTGAGGAGTAGGATTCTTTTGTTCATATTTGCACCTCAGGAACTTAGCACAGTACATGGCACATAGTAAGTGCTCCACAAATGCCTGTTGACTTGACCATTCTAGACTTTTCATCAAGTTCTTTAAATATGAAGTGCAATTATTGATAAACCTTAAAACTAAATTGTTTTTTTTAAAGAATGAAAATTTAATTATAAAATAATTACCTCATAGTTCTTCCATATTCTTGGTATGCATGTGGGCATAACATGTATCTCACATATTTAACTATGTGACAGGGGTGGTGGACAGGGGTAGAGAAGAGGAGGTGCAATCATTCCATCATGTAAAGAAAGATAAATCAAGTAGCCATGTGAAAACTAGGATTCCTATTTGAGGACAAAAATATTTTTTGTGCTCATTCTTGCTGAATTTTGAGTAATAGGGCTCCATGACCTCTGATTTCTACTAATAATAACTTTTAAAAGCTCATTGAAATTTTGGAGCAAGCTTGGAATTTTCTAAATTCTTGTTAAATTGAAGTTAAATCTTAACACATATATTTTACGAAGTTCAATTTTGTAACAAATCTCTATTAAGAGGGGAAAGAGTGCCAAAGACAATAGCTAATAATAATAGCTAACATTATATAATATCTACTATATGCCAAGTACTGGGCTAAGCCCTTTGCAAATATTATTACAATTGATCACATAACAAATCTGGGAGGTAGGTGCTGATTATCACAATTATCACAATCTGAGACTGGATTTGAACTTCCTGACTTCAGGCCTATTGTGGCCAAGAAAGAAAGCCAACAGGATTGCCAAGAAATAGCCATGACTAATATACAGATAAAATTCAAGGCAGAGTGTGTTAATGAGAGGAATACAAATAAAGTATTAAAAAGAAATATGAAGAAGACGACAGCAGAGAAGGCTTCATGGAGGAGGTGGCAATGCAGCTCCATGCCTACTCAAGGATCTTTTCATCCCATTAACAGCACTTGGAACTCTGTCATTGTATTCTACTTCTGAAGCTTCTCTATTTGGAGATTAGAGAAGAGCTTCTCACAAAAATCTCCATTTAAGGAAAGAATTCAGCCTAATAGTCTCCTGATTTTCAACTTCCTTTTGTGTGTTGTGTCTCTCATTAGAGTGTAAACTCTTTGAAGGCAAGGGCAGTGTTTGTTTCTTTTTTTTTCTTTTTTTTTTTGTTTTTCAAGCACTGAGCACAATACCTGGCACATAGTAGGCACTTAATATTTATTGACGTCATGAGCTGAGCTGAGTCTTGGACAAAGAGAAAGAAAGCTTTCAATAGTAATGAGGAATCAGTACAACCATGGAAGATGGTTGTACAGAGGCAGATGAGGGCAGAATAACTGGTATAGGGAAACAACTAATCAAGTGAGCATAGGGGAGGAGTAATAAAGGAGTTGGAAAAGTAACCAGATTGTGGAGAAGTTAAATGTCAACTGGGTTAATATTTCAAGCTCCCTTTTTGCATTCCATCTTTTTGCCAGTACATAGAGGATTTTTAATCTTCACTCCACTCCTGTCCCCACAAAGGAAGGATAAAAACACCTGTAACCTGAGAAACAGGGGTCATATGTCCTTAGTTTGCACTGAAATCAACCCAGGGACTGCTTACCCTTTAACAGTCTGATGATCTAAATGAGGTTGGAAGAAGCGGTCACTCTAATGCCTTTTAGATGTTATAAACTATGTCTCCTTCAGTGCTCAGAATAGTGATGTCAACCAAAAGGGTTGTACTGAGGGAGCTGAACTTGATTGTGGAAATGGGGAGGGGATAGCGGAGGGGGAGTTAGACTAAAAATAGTGTAAGTGTTCTGACTATACAGGATGAGCTACACCACAAGGCAGACTTTTATGGGGGCTGCCTCCAGGAAACAGCTCCATGCAAAGGGGAGACGGAGACCTGCTTATGCACAACTAGTGCAGCTCTTATATGGCCCATGTAAGGTATAGCACTTTCAAGCTTAAATAACAACATCTTCCTGAAGACTGTTTTCTTCCATGTTCCTCACCAAGTTGACAAGCATTTATTAAGAGCCTACTATGGGACAGCTAGGTGGCACAGTGGTTAGAGCACCATCCCTGAAGTCAGGAGGACCTGAGTTCAAATCTGGTCTCAGACATTTCCTAGCTGTGTGACCCTGGGCAAGTCACTTAACCTCAATTGCCTCAGCAAAAAGGGAAAAAAAAAGAGCCTACTATGTGCTCTATAAGCAAAGCAAAATTGAAATAGGTCAGAAAAAAATGTGAGATGCACCAAGTTAGAGAATCCATCCCAAATGTTCATAGGGACTATTTGTGTCTGATTTATGGTAGAACATTCCAAGCTTTGGTCTATTCAATTGGACATACTAATTTGATTCTAACATAGTGATGTCATTTTGACCTTCAAGAACAGAAGACAACAACCAAGCAATTAACCATGTGCTAGACAGTATTCTATACCACCCAGCATCACTGATCCAAATGCTATTGTGAGAAAGTATGTGAAAGAGAGACTCTGACTATTAGAGGCACAGATTTAGAACTACAAGGAAATTTAAAAGCCCATTTACTCTTTTTCTCTTAAAAATCATACAAATAATGAGAGGGAAGGCCAGGATTCAAACCCAAGACCTGTACCTCCAAATCCAGTAGTCTTTCCTCTTTTTTTCCAGATTTGTCGTCTTGGCACTATAAAACTTCCCTGCAAATTGTTCCTGTCACTTCTTGCTTGTCTCACTTTGTGTTTTAGGAGTACACAATAATGCTCTGGACTCCTAGGTTTTGGGGAGGACAGCCAGGAGGCTCTGAAGATCAGAACCAGTAGGCCAAGAAGAGTCATCAAGAACAAGAGAAATTCAAGAGCAGTTCTTCCTTTTTGGGCCTCGATTGAAATCTCTGTTGAGCCTTCCATAACCACCACTCCTTCTGTCTCCACTGGCACGCTGACTGAAAAGTTTCTGCACTTGAGTTCAGTTTATCAACTGTACATATAGACAGCTTTACAGCCTTCCAATTATCCGTGGCCTCCCACTTTCCCTTATCCCAGATATCTAAGCCATTGTCAAATCTTATCCACTCTATGTCCACATCTTCCCCATTAGTTTCCTCTTTATCTTTTTTTTAGTTCAAGTCCTCATCACCTCTTATACATCAGAAGCAAAATGGCCTCCAAAGTGGTCTCCTTGTTCAATTATCTTCCCTTTCCTCTTTTTACATATTCAAAATTTTTCATTTATTTTCATATCAAAATTGTACCCATCTCCTAATTGCCAAAGTGATTTTCATAAAGTACAGATCAGACAATTGCACTTCCCTTCTTCAGAAGCTCCATATCATCTTTATCAAAGCATTCTTACTATAACAGGATAAGGAAATACAGCTAGAAAACAACTAACGTAAAAATGACCTAGAAATTCTAATGGACCACAAACTCACTATGAGACAACAGTGTGATATAGCAGTCTAGGCACTAGGTGGCAAAGTGGATAAAGATCTGGATTTGCAGTCAAGAAGATCTGAATTCAAATTTGACTTCAGACAATATGTTTATGATCCTGGGCAAGTATTATAATTTGTTTCAATTTTACTGATATGTAAAATTAGGAGAATAATAGCACCTACTGCCAAGAATCATTGCGAGGGTGAGAATGCTTTGGAAATTTTAAAATGCTATTAAAAATGTTAACATTATTATTGGTAGTAGTCTGCATTGTTATTGTCATCATTATATATATATATATATATATATATATATATATATATATATATATATAAAGGTACTTTAACCATAAAGTTCATTAATAAGACCATAATATCCAGAACAGGGGTTCTTAGCCTTTTATGTGTATGATCCTTTTGGCAAAAAGATGTAGCCTATAGAAACCTTTGAGAATTTGTCTTAATTCATAATTAAAAGAAATGCTAAATTTCAGTTAAAGGTTAATAATTATAAAGATGTAATTTTTTTCATCCAAATTCATGGACCCCCTGAAATCTAATGATAGACATATACATACTAGGTAAAGAATCTTTGATTCGTAGGGGAGAGAAGTGATAGGTCTGCTATAAAATGGCATGGTCAGACTACATCTGTATTATTGAGTGCAGTTCTAGTTAATATATTTTAGAAGGGACATTGAAAAGCCAGAGAAATGTCTAGAAGAGCATAACCAGCACAGTAAAATGGCTGAAAATATGGAAAGACTGGATGAAAGAACTGGGAAATGCCTACCTTTGAAAGGAGAAAGCTAGAGAAAGTGGTTGAAGTTACACATGATGAAAGTCTTCAAATATCTGAAGTTATTGGTTCAAGAGGACCTAGATTTATTTTACTTGGCCCTGCAAAACTAGGGAGGAACTGGCAGCTAGGTGGTACAGTAGATAGAGCACCAGCCCTGAAGTCAGGAAGACCTGAGTTCAAATCTGGCTTAAACATTTAACACTTCCTAGCTATGTGACCCTGGACAAGTCACTTAGCCCCAATTGCCTCAACAACAACAACAACAACAACAACAACAACAAAACTAGGGAAGAATTATGGATTATGGTGGACTTTGAGCCAATATAAAGAAAACCTTCCTAACCAATTAAGCATTATCCACAAACGAACAGCAAAGAAGTTTCCAATTCATCGAAAATCTTCAATCAGAGGTCACATATTCCGTTGTTAATAGATATTATAGACAGAACTTCGGATCATGAAGAAAGGTTCAAATTCAATCTTAAACATTTACTAGCTGTGTGACACTGAGTGTCACAACCTTTATGGATCTTAAGTTTGCTCACCTCTAAAATGGATGGGTTGGAACTCAATGGTCCTTAAGCTCCTTGATAATCTAACTTTGTTCTTATATAAATTCATAATTTGATTAGCAATACAAGGTCCATTCTAGCTCAAAGTTTCTGATTCCATATAAAATTATAAAAATGGCATCCATCCCTATGGGATTTTGAATCAGAGAGAATAGGTTTAGAGATGCTTATTTCCATCTTTTCTTTAGGAGTCAGAGTGCTTTTCATCTTATCCATTCTGGGTTTTTTTTTAGGTTTATAATTTTTATTTTTCAAGTAACAAGTTTTCTTTTTAATCTCTTTCTTCCACTAAAAAATCATACACACACACACACACACACACACATGCACAATACATCATTGTCCAGTAAAATAAGTTCTTATATTAGCCAGGGACAGAAATTTGTGTCTTCATCATTTTTCTGGAAGGAAGTGGAATGTTTCATCTTTATTTATTTTAACTCATTTATCATTAGGGGGATAAGGATTTCTAAAGTCTTTCAAAGTTATTTTTCCTAATAATGTTGCTATCATTTTACAAATTACTTTCCTACTTTTACTTATTTTATTCTGCATCAGTTCAAAAAGATCTTTCCAGTATTTTCTAAAATTGTCTATTTCATCATTTATTCTGGCACAACAATATTCCATTACAATTGTATACTCCAATTTGCTTAGTTACCCCCCCCCGCAATAGAAGAACTTCTTAGTTTTCTATTTGGGGTAATCATAAAAAATCATAAAAATCCCTCTCTTTAATTTCTTTAGGGTACAGGCCTAACAGTGATATAATTGTGTCAAAGGATATGTAGAATTTGTTAATTTTATGGACATAGTTTTAAATTGTCTATCAGAATGGCTGAATCAATTCACAACTTCATCAACAATGTGCTTGTGTAGCTATTTTACCATAGACCTTTCATCATTTTTATTTTTCTCTTTTGTCATCTTTGCTAGTCTTAAGTGTGAAGTAAAATCCGTTATTTTATTTTATATTTCTCTAATTGTTAGTGATTTAAAGCATTTTATATGATTGTTTATAATTCAGATTTCTTCTTTGAAAATTGTTTATTCAACAATGGTACATATTTAAACATTAAAACCCTTATATTTAAACACAAATACCTATATTGGATTACTTGCTGCCTAGGGGAAGAGGGGAGGAAGAAAGGAAGAAAAATATGGAATACAAGGTTTGGCAAGAGTGAATGTTGAAAACTATCTTTGCATGTATTTTGAAAAATTAAAATTTATTATTAAAACAAGAAAATTTTCTATTCATATGCTTTTACCATTTATCTTTTAGGACATGCATCTTTATCTTATAAATTTGACTCAATTATGGATCTTGAAAATGAGATTTTGATAGAGAATCTTTTACAAAGATTTCCCCCAATTACTTATTTTCCTTCTAATTTTTACTGCATTTGATTTTTTTTTGTGTGTAAATCTTTTTAATTTTACATCATCAGAATGGTCCATTTATCTTGCGTGTCCTCCACTTTTGCTTAGTCATGGATTCTTCACCTATTCATAAATCTGAAAAGATAATTTTTTCCTTGTTCCTCTGATTTATTATGTGACTTTTTATATTTAGTTCACCATCATAACCACTATAAATGTCCTCACTGCTCCTCTTCTCTGATAAATTTTCACTAGTATCACCTGTTTTCTATCTTTGTTAGTCAGCATTTATACATTTATGTGGCATTCCTCTTTGAAGGGAATTTAATTCCATGAAATGGGGAGAATGCAAGTATTATGATCCCACTTTAGAGACGATAAATGAAGGCACTGAGAAATGAAATGTTTTGCCCAAGGTCCCAAAATGAGTTTGTGGCAAATCCAGGAAGATAAATGTAAGATCTTTTCTCTCTTTGACTTAAATAAAAATGTGAAGAATGTGGGAGCCATTTAACATTTAAGGAAAAATGGAAAAACCTTTGGCACAAGATTAGATACTAACGAGTTCATTTAAGAAAAACTGGTACAATTATTCCCATCTTGGGAGTGAATAAGTAATACCTCAATAGCAGAGGTAGTATAAATGTAAATTTGTTGCAAAGGGAAACCCTCTTATCTCTTTCCTTTCTCCCCACACATCATTTCAATATTCTTAAAATACCCCCTCCTCATCATATATCCTGGGGATCTCATTTCTTTCATATATTTTGTAAGGATTTCGGAGGATGTATGACAGGAGATAAATTTTTGAGAGAAAACAACTTACTTATCTCACAAGCTAACAGATCAAGGTCAGTGCCCTCTTGTGGCACTTGTAACCTCCATATGAATAATAATGTTCACAGCCTTACTTGTGAAATTATGCTAACAGTCTGGACAAACTCTGGGGGAACTAACTACTATCATTGTGACTCATGCAATAATGCATAGACTCAAATAGGAACTGCCTGAGAGTTAAGCCTAGGAGCTGTAGGGTGAAAACTTGGATTTTATGGTTCCCTAGAATAGTTACATCCTAGTTTTAGCTTTGCTTTCCCCCTCATTTTAGCTCATCAGTCCTTCTTCAGAGTTGTTGACAATCTATTTTCTAAGAGAACTCTAAAGGGTAGGTAGCAACAATTAGGACCCAACCACTTCTCTATTTTCTGACCTATTTTCTGTGGAATGGTTATGGGAACCTGACCTAATCTACCCTAAGCCCCAAATGTGGAAAGTACCTTGCAACAGCTGAGGAAATGGAGCCAGACGCTGTGAATGTGTAGAAATTCTGAGGGAAAGGACACTAAACTGGTAGTGAGGTCATCAATCCTGTCTAGCAACCTCAAAAGATAAGTAAATTAAAAAACCCAAGATGTTAGATTTGTAAAATGGGACTATATCATAGTGTGAAGCTCTTGATTCACATTCCCTCCTTCAGAGCTCTCCTCCTAGAGAGCTCTTAGAGACAGTACTCAGGGAGTCAAAGCTTGGTTGGTTAATATTTATTGTCAGTTGGTTGTATTAGTACATCAAGGGGGCAAAGTGTCAACCTAATGCTTGCATACAGAACTTTCTCTTAAAATATTGTGCATCACAAAATTCTTTTCTTGGACTTTTTTTTTTTCAGGACTGCTATACAGACTTCGTATATCCCTAAAATAGTGTTAGAATTCTTTGCAAAGGTAGATCAGTAAAGATTAGTGACCACATTGGAATAAATGAGAAGTTTAAGTTGAAAAGACTATTCAGATTGTTACTGTTAAAAAGCATTTAGACCATGGGGCTACCATGCTTGCAAACTCAACAGGCCTTAACCTTTTCTTTTGGAATTTGTAATTTAAAATAGGTTATAGCCACAAAGCCAAATATTATACAAGAACAATTCAAGTCAACAAATATTTAGTATTTTTTGCAAGTGGAGTGTTCAAAACAATGCTA
The DNA here is from genome assembly GCA_023553655.1 of Myrmecobius fasciatus. Taxonomy (NCBI): domain Eukaryota; kingdom Metazoa; phylum Chordata; class Mammalia; order Dasyuromorphia; family Myrmecobiidae; genus Myrmecobius; species Myrmecobius fasciatus. Next base: position 92,434 of record JAJPUD010004947.1, on the reverse strand, counting down.
ATGTTTAGAAAATATATCACCCTGTACCTCAGTGTAGTAGGGGCATATGACATATATACACAATCTATAATATATAATTGCTTATGTAGTACACAGGAATACCCTCCTCCCCCAACTCAAAACTTGCTAGAGATTTTAAGCAAAAAAAGGTAATATGACCATGGGAACTGATGATATTGAACCTATCAATGTTATGAGGAGAGATAGGTACAAGATAAAGAGTGGAAATGGGAAGAAATGTTATAAAAATTGTAATAGTAGAATAGGGGGAGTAACACAGCCTATCCTGGGGTATATGTTTTTTTGTTTGATTTTTTTAAGGCATGTTTTCCTTTTTAATATGAGAATAGAGAGGTAGGAACTGAGTGAAGAAGCACATAAAAGTTGTAGAAGGAAGAGTCAAAGACACAAGATTTTGAACATGGCCAACAAGATAAAAGGCAAGCCACTGACAGAAATAGTCCAAGTAGGAAGCAGATGCAAATCTTGGAGTCAAGACAACACACTAGGAAATGAAAGAAACTGACAAAGTAATAAGCTTAAGTAATATTTCTATTAAATGTGTACTGTAGCAGGGATTCTGGATTGGTAAGGAATGTAAAGGAAGCTTGTTACATCATTTCCCAGAGGTTTTGATAGTCTTTGGGGAAGGAATGATAACAGAAGTCTCAAGATATTCCAGTGACAAAGAAAGCAAGCCTGACAGTCCATTGAGAGGTGAGCAAATTCAAAGGGGGACTTACCAAAGTATTTAGTGAATACTGTCATTAGCAGTAAACTCTCACCATCTTTTTAAAGGAAGAGGAATTATTTAACAATGCAAACTTGTTTCCCCATCTGTATTCTGCTCAAACTCATTTTGCATGCTCTATGTAGCATAGCTTCCTCCATTAGGAAAATCATCCTATGCTCATCTTTCTTATTACCAAGATGTTTTCCTTCTCTCCCTTGATAAGTTCTGCTGTCAGCATTGTGGACCAACAGATAAATATAAATGCTGGAAAAGACAGAAATCAAGATGTGCCAGACTTTAAGGCAGCAATGATGTCATTTGAAGCCCAAATCTGTCTTGAGGAATGACAAGTAGGTGAATCATATGTAAATTTTATGCAAGTATGATTGTGGTCAACTTCCTTTAAGGCATTTGGAAAGAGATCACAGGAAAATCCTATCAGAGATGCCTGGATTGGGGGATCAAGTGATAGGCACCCTGAGTACAAAGCATTGTAATTTTCCACTTCTCTCCAGTATGCAAATAGAACACAGGGAAAGGCAAGTTCTTAGTGAGGTTGCAGATCACATGCATAATTCATTTGTCTACTGAATTTAGTGTCTTTATGTTGTCCACACAAAAAGGTTTCTCTTTTTTCCCTTTAGCTCAGCCAGGCAAGAACAGGAAGAAAATAATGAGAGAAAACTTGTAGCTTGTGCTGGACTAAAAGAAGAATCAATGCTACCACCACAAAACTGTGGCTTTGCTAGTTCCTCAATTTAACATTTCAGTCCTTCCTTCCGGGAGAAAAAAAAAAAAAACAAAAAAACTGAAGTTCTTTAAGAACCATCCTTTTTTAACTAGTCAGAGTATCTTCCTAACAATACTGCTCAAATCTTCGGCAAAATAATTTTAATGCAAAAGATTTGAACTAATAATCCTAACTTCATTTGTTTTTCCATTCACCCTTAAAATGTATCCCTTTCCCTTTGAAAATTTTCAAGATACCTACTCTTACTTATCAAATAATGGTGACAATATGGCCAGAAGCATAAAATGCTTTTTTTTTTCCTCATAATTCTTCTGTCCCAGATCTCACAAATGTAATTTCCACAACTAAGATCATTCTACAGATGAGTCACTAAAGTATCTCTTTAAAAGGAAAGCCCATTGAGGATGGGTTCCATAAATGGCCTCGTATGTTGTTAACTTCAATTTTAGACTGATCATCATTGAGTACTTAACACATAATTGATCACAGATAATAGATTTGCAACTGGAAAAGGCCTTAGAATGCCAGGGATGATGATGATAATAAAGAATAAATATTAAACCTGAATAAAATGTGTATATGATTAGATAGCTGTCTTTTCACACACAAGTTTGGAGTTAAAATTATATGAATTATTGCTCTCATTTGACATTTTGTAATTTCTGTCTTTTCTAACATTTATACCCAACTAATTGTTAACTTGGAGAGTAAAAGTAATTATATTAATTTTTTCTCTTGAAAATAATGCTTAATTTGTGTTCAGCTCAAGAACCCACATTAGCACTATAGCTCTCCTGACTTTTCTGACCAAGGAAGGTATCCTGAAATTTGATTAATATAGGACTCATCCCAACCAGAGAATTGAATAAAATAAGAAAGCAAATGTAGTAAATTTTGTACAAAAAGAAAGAATTATGTTTTGATTGGACTTGGAGGGAGAAAAAAAATTTGGATCTAACTTAGATTTTTTTAGATTTTAGATACTTAGATTTATATTCTAAAGAAGTTACAACTTTTTTTTTTTTTTTTTAAAGACTGGCTCTCCAAATATCACATAGGCTAGAAATGCAAGGGCTCTTCATAGGTCTAATAACACTACTCATGAGCACAGAAGCACAGGCTTAATTTGTTTCTGACCTGGGTCAATTGGCTTTCCTTAAACATCCTCCCGTTTCCCCACAATTTCCCACCGTGCTTAGAGACTCACCACATTGATACCAGACTTAGTATAGACACTCAATTGATATAGGATACTGAAGCTCAGAACTCTTGAACCCCCAAAAACAACCAGCCTCTGCCTTCCTCAATTGTTGGGGTTACAGGTGAGTACCAATAACTAGTACCCAGCAATTGGGGGAGACTGAGAATATAGATAAATGCCACCAAATCCAGCACACATTTCACTTTTTTGAACCTGTTTCCTCATTTATAAAACAAGGATAATAATCCTTTTACTACCTATTTCACAGAACTATTATGAAGGAAAATGCTTAATAAACCTTGAAATGTTATAAAAAAACTGAAAATTCTTATTAGGTAAAGATGATGCAGAGGATTTATCATCAGAGAGCATTCACTTTGAGCTGTTGCTGTACAAGTGATGGAATTTGCACCATGCAAGCCTGGCCAAGGGTATGAACTACAACTGACATAATCAGCCACAGACCCCAAGATAGCAACACAACCATGGGGTTGGACAAATTGAGACTTTGAGGCTCACCTGGTGAGCTCATTTTATTAAAGTCTAGAGAAATGATGATTTGCCCAAAGGAAAAGAGGGAATAAATAGCCAGGCTGGAAGCAAACTCAGGTACTTTGACTCAAATTCAGTCCCTTTCCAGTTTCATCATGCTGACATAAATAACAAGGTATACATAAGGTAAAAGTCACATAACAGTTTAGAGTAGTTTAGCAAACATGAAACTAGAAATTCTTTTCAACTAAAAGCACAAGCTAGATATATTTGTCTCAAATTCTTAACTTTATCATAATACAATTTATCCCATTTCATATTAGATATTACTAGATTAACTAAATATATTAACAAACCTTACAGAAACCAACACATCCAATTGCTACTTAAAGTTAAAAGAAATAACAAAATGGCTTTCCTCCCCACCCAGTAATCCCTGAATCTAGGAAACAGACACAAAAGAAGATTAAAAAGTAATCTCATGAAAGATTCTGTGGCTGGAGGGCAAAGAATATACACCTGCTTCTCAGCTACCTTTTATATTATCTTCTATGCTACACATAATTATGAATTGTTGAGAAAAGGAACATAATCCCTACCAATGACCTCCTAAAAATAATGGAGACAACTGTTTTAAAGGAAGATGCATCAGAAAAGAAATAAGGAAAGTAGCAGAGAAATCCCACCTATAATGTTGGGTGACTAAGAATTCTGAGTTGTGATGGAGGAAGGTTTCTGAAATCATTAAGTTATGATTTCCCAGTTTTCACTTATAATTCATAACATTTTAACTTCTTAGCAATTTGTGTGTGTGGGTGTGTGTGTGTGTGTGTGTGTGTGTGTGTGTGTGTGTGTGTGTGTGTAAAGATTCTATGGGTATGGATAGTCTTTTTACTAAGCATAGCCGATTTATACCTAAGTAAAACTCATTCCTACCTTAACACTCAGTGTCATGAGTGGCTGAGACAAAGAAAATTAATCACCTAATGGCCACCCTCTTCTGTAAACTGCCTTGATAAACTTGATGATCTCAATAGTCTGAGAACAGATGTCACCAGCTTACACAAAAGCTTTTCCAGTTCAGTAGGGTATATCAGAGCTTCCATTCTATTGACTTAGTTTTCAAAAACCCAAAGTCCCCTCCACTCCACAAGAATGGTGGTGGGAAGGGGGAAGAATGATCTTGAATTGGGTTTATCTTTTCTTACAAACTATAAAGAATTTATATCTATCACATGTTTGACTGGAGAAAATAAAGTCAAAAGAAAAAAATGTAGAACTGTTCACATATACTGATATAATTTAGCTAAATAACTTTGTGGATTCCAGTGATCTGTTTTGGGTTTAGACTTATTAAAGATGTTAAAATCCATAATTCATTGAAATAAGCACAGAAAATGGGTATCATTTGCTTAACCAATAATCAATAGAAGGATGCTAGATGGTAAGGGAATATCAGCCTAAGATTTTTGCTGTGAATTTTTCAATTTAGAGAAAAATAATCCAAAATTATTTGGATTATTTATTGGATTATTAATTATATATGTCTATCTGTTCTGTTTTGGCAACAATAAACTAGAAATAGATAAAAAAAACTTGTTTTAGTCTAGCAAACATAGCATGCTTGCACAAGTAGGATCGTAAAGCTCAAACTAAAAACATATGCTAAGTTTTCATCATATATATTTTTAATAGAAATTTAAAAAGAAAAAACAAATGAAAATGTTATCTGTAGCTGTTTTCATTTAAGTCACCAAAGTCATAGTTCATAGTATATTTTAAAGAAAAATGAAAGAAGAGATGTGAAAGTGACTTGAAAAAGTAAAAATAAAAAAAGTCCACATGCAAAGGCCTACTATTGTTATTTTAATCTTTGTGGACTACAACTCCACAGCAACTACTGCAAATGCTTTAACGAATAATAAATTATTCAATGAACATCTCCTCCAACCAGAAAAAAAAGAGATACACTTTATAAACGTGGCATAAAATCCCCCAACAAAATTGATTGGGCATGAACATGTGCCTATGTATGTATATGTTAAGGATCTCAATTTCATCATTGTGTGACACCTACATCTTATTTGTCATTACAATATTGTAATTTGTAATGTCCAAAGCACATGTTCATGCCCAATCAATTTTGTTGGGGGATTTTATGCCACATTTATAAAGTTCATAACTTCTCCAGATTGCCACAAAAAAAGGTGAAGAACCCGTGGCCTAGATGATAGCTGTGGGGGAAAATGGATTGATTTAAGGCTGATGGGACTGGGAGAAGTCATGGTAGCCACAGATGGGCCTTTTAAGTTGGACTGAACCTCAGCTAGTGAAAGTAATCAGAAAGAGAATAAATCATGGGAAGATTAGTAAGACCCTCTCCCAGGTGCTTCTTTCAAGCTTTTGTTATTTGCTAATATTTGCTTTCCTCACCATTTTGCACAAAGCTGTCGCTTTTTGTCTTTAAATTTTCTTGAGTCTTTCTCTAAAAAATCTTGTTAAGGATTATATTTTCACATCATTGGATGATTCAAGTCAACAAAGATTTTACACACTATTTAATTTGATATATACTACCAGCTCTAAAAGGTTCAGTTTATCAGGTCAGTGCAGATAGCCAATTCCAGTCCTAATCATTCTGCTGAATTCCAATCTCCCATGACCAATTTCCTTTTAGACATCTTAAACTAGATGTCTCATAGGTGTCTTAAATTTATTGTCCAAAACAGAACTCATTATCTTTCTCCCAAAACCCTTCTCTCTTCTGAATTTCCCTATTACTGCTGAAGATAATATCAACTTCTCAGTCACACAAGTGCCAAATCCTGACATTATTTTTCATTCCTCATTCACATTAACTCTAAGGAGGAAGTGAGGTTGATGAGTTTGCCTAGCCCTCCCTCACTAAAATCCAATTTACTCGAATATCATGGCATCACCTCCCTGATGTCATGTTCTTCTTTGAGAACAAAGTACAAACAACAGCTACCCAATCTATCGCCAAATTTTGTCATTTCTACCTTTGATATAGCTCTTGTGTTTCCTTTTCTCCCATCACATAGACAACAACCTGGTTGCAGACCCTTACTGTCTCATACCTAGGCTACTGCAGTAAAATTCTGGTTAGTTTCTCAGCTTCAAGTCTCTCCTAACTCTACTCCATCCCCCACTGTTTGCCAAAGTGATTTTCCTTAAGTTCTGGTATGATCATGATGTTCCTTTACCCAAAGAATTCTAGTGGCTATTACCTGGCTGGATCAAACAGAAAATCTTTTGTTTGGTATTTAAAGTCTTCACAACTTGGTCCATTTCTGTCTTTGAAGTCTTCTTACACTTTACCCACATCTCTGATTATCACTGGTCTTCTTACTGTTTCTCACAAAAAAAAACCAATCTAACTCCTAAACTAGTACCTTTTTCACTGACTATCCCCCATGTCTAGAATGTTCTTCCTCCTCATCTTGTCCACTTAGCTTCTTTGAAGATTAAACTCAAATCCCATGTTCTATAGGAGGACTTTCCTAATTTCCCTCTCCCCACATAAACACACACACCCCCCATATCCCCCCCCACATATATACACAAATAAATATCCACCTCTTTCTAGTGTTTTTCCTCTGAAATTTCCTCTCATTTATACTTTACATATCTTGAATGCAGTTATTTTCATTTTGACTTCCCCATTAGAATATAAGCTTCTTGAGGGCAAGAAATTGTTTTTTGCTTTTTTATATTGCTAGCATTTAGCATAGTACATGATCCATTGCAAACATTTAAAAAATGCTTTTTGACTTAATGGAAATAGTATCATAAGAGTCAGCTGAACTAAACAAGTTTATAGGGGAATTAGGAAGAAGGAACTTCAGAGTGGTTGAACATAAGGGCAGATAACAGGGGAATGAATCTTGTCCCTTAGACTAAAAATTAGAATTGAAGAGTATAAGGAGAACACCAATAAACTATAATCTCCAAATGGGCAGAAGGCCAGACAATGTATAGAAAACAGTCCAGAAGGATCAGTAGAAATGATTTCTATGAGAATAAGCATGTGATTCCAAAATAAATTTAGATAAGAACATGGATTGATCAGGCAGATTATTTTTGACACATTGAAAAGGGAGCAACAATAAATTCTTAAGGTTTCCTTCAAACTTCACATTTGTAGGATTCCATAAGTTACTGATTCTGATGACCTTAATTACTCATTTAAATGCCAGTAAATTTCATATTAACATTTTTCTTATGAAATATGATAAGCATATTTTTGTTTTCCTGAACCTATAATTTTCTGGGATTTATTAGGGCCAATAATCTTCTAGACTTTCTTCTACCTTGCTAATAATACCCAAACAAGTTCTTGGAGACTTGCAGAACATAGCCTGATAGTCATTCTAAAATGTTCTCAGATTATCTCTGGGACTTCTTTTTGATTAGGTTCCATATCTTTATTTCATAGTTAGTTCTACTTAAATTTTCCCAATAGGCTGATTGGCTTAATGAAAATAAACTTAAAATCAATGGGTGTGTGTGTGTGTGTGTGTGTGTGTGTGTGTGTGGGTTGTGTGTGTGTGTGTGTGGGTTGTGTGTGTGTGTGTGTGTGTGTGTGTGTGTGTGTGTGTGTGTGTAGTTCCCTCCATAAAATGTCAGGGAAAAATCACTTTGGAGAATATAATTCTTCAATTGATGAAAATTAATTTGAATATTAACAAATAGATCTCTAACACTAATAGCATGTTTATCATCTGTCAAATTTTAAACATCAGTGAGTACTTAATATTGTTTGAGGATAATTAATTTATTTAAGGAAGTCTCTGAAATCCATGGCTTCTATGTGTCTGGACCAATTATTCATTGGCACCTTCAAAGAAGTGTCCTTTGTAATTCAAAGCTTTTCCTTCTGATTTAATCCAACTTTTCATGTATGTGTTGTACAGAATGCCTTAAAACTCATGGAGAAAACAGTGAAATTAAAGAATACACTGCTCCTCCAAAGGAGATTAATGGAAAAAAAGATGCTTCTGGCTATTCATAGGTATTGAAGGTAACTATTAATAATTCTGGCTTAAATTAAACAGCTCAAATAACTACAATCACAGTGTCAGTATCATGTTTCAAGATGTCTACATGGGGAAAAGTTAATTTCTTAAAAAAAGTCAAAACCATAAAAGCAAAAATAAACCATCCTAATGGTGCAATACATATCACAATCTTAACAATCCCTCTTTATTTATCTTTAAAACATTTTAGCATTGATAAAGCCCAATCAGTAGAGTCTCCAAATAAGGGAGATAAATACAAGTCAGTTAGAAAGAAAACAATATTTTTCTAAAAAATCAATTTCAGTCTTGCTCTAAACAATTCAAGTGGTGCTCCCACCCACTAAATCTCCTCCAAAACCATCTGCACCAGCCCTGACACCCATCCTGGGCTGTTAGACATTTACCACAAATTTCCTGTGCAGTTAAACTGCTGTACTGCTTGCTTGGACACCGTTCCCAGCAATGACAGGTGGTGCCATCTTTATTAACTCACCCTTATACAGGCCCACCCACCCACCTACCCAAGCAAATAGTCCCTAGAAAAAGAGTGAATTCTTTGGTACCAGCATGATAGACATAGAGGGAAGAATGACTTAGAAGAATGAAAAATTACCTTGTGTAAAAAAAAAAGCTGTAGACAGCACTGGCGTTTGACTAGAGACCCTTCCTTTCTGGTCTGTAGAACTACTCTGACTGTCAAACCCTGTATGTGGTCTGAAGACAGGAAGTGAGTTGGATGACAAATCATCATTCAGGAAGAAATAGATTTTGACTTTATAAGGACATTTGACTGATTTTTTTCTTCACATCACCCTCCCTACCACAATCACCTGACAGGGCAGGTCCCTTACCACTTCTTCCTAAGCATTTTCCTCTCTCCTTGACTCTCTTTTCTGCTCTAAAGCCTGCTTCTAGTGGGCAGTAAGATACTTGTGCCTTTCATGATAAGAAAGGCAACTTTTACCAAGCTACTCGGTGTTCTTATTCTAACCACAGCTATAATGGCTTTGGATGCTTACTTGCCCGCCTCAGCCTTGACATCCCTTTCTCTCCCACCTCAGGAGCAATCTACTCTCTAACTGAGACTTAAGGGTCACTTTAAGAAGATGCCCTAAGGAAAGGTTAGGCTTCCACCTAAGCCTGAGGCATTATTTACTCATTTCTTTTATTTATAGTGCTACCACTGCCCTCACTTCTAAGGAGCTCATTTAACCCAAACACGACTTAAATTATTTAAAAGTTTCCTATAAAGATTAGCATTAGGTAACCAAGATAGCTGTCTCAGCTAAATTGGTGACAACATTCTTCACACAGATCAGAAACAAGCAAGAAGAAAAAACAAACTTTTTTTTTTTCAAAATTACAATTAAGGAACAATAAATGTTTACCAGGAGGCTCTCTTGGAGGCAGAAAACTATTCAATGTTATATCTATGTACACATGCACTGATCATGTGCAGTATATGAAATTTCACATGGATGAAGCTCATATTTTATAAGCTTACATTTATATAAAATAAAATAAATTTAGATTCACTTTTGATTCATTGCAATGAAGATAAAAACAAAAAAGCAGAACCACTTAAACTTGTCAATTGAAGAATTATTGGTTCACCAATTAGAACCATTCCAGAAAGAACTTAATACAAGTACCTTTTTTTTTCTCCCTGTCCACTTGAGAAGACAGTATAGTATTTATTACAGAGCTACATTTCCCCCAGTGTCTATGTATCCCAGAAGTATCTTACATTGGGTAGTCATTTCAGAAGGTAAACCAATTCTTAAACTACCAGAGAACCAGTGCTTTATACAGTAGGGAGGTTTTGTTGAATTTCACAGAATTAGAGAAACTGAGGGTTGGGAAGGAACCTAGTCAGCCCAACCATCCAATCCAATTTGAAAGGACTATTGACAATAACATACCTGGCAAGTGATTATCCAGCTTCTGCTTGCACATCTCAAAAAGGGAGAATCCATCAACTCTCAAGGAAACACATTCAACTTTGGGAGAACTCTAATTGGAAAAGTTTCTTCATCTCACAATTTGCCTTTTTGCACCTTTCACCGTCTGCTCATTTCTACTCTCAGGGGCCAAATGATAAAGGTATAATTCTGCACTACCCCCAAAACAGGCCTTCTTGAAAACAATTATATGACTCATGTGCCTTTTTTTTTTCAGGGTAAACATTCCCAGTTCTTTCAACCAATTCTCATATGACATGGACTCAAGGCCTTTTGCTGTTCTAGTTATTTTGGACACACTCCATCTTATCAATGTCCTTCTTAAACTGTTGGTGCCTAGAATTGAACACAATACTCCAGATGAGGTCTGATGAGGACAGAGGACAATGGGACTGTCACCCTCAGCCTCTTCAAAAAGAAAGGATGAACAAGAGTGGGACAATCCCCTCCCTATTTCTGGAAGCTCTCTTAATTTAGTCTATGATTTAAAGAGTTAGCCTTTTTGGCTCCTAACTTATGTTGAACTTGCAGTCCACTAAAACCATCTGTTCTTTTTCAAGCTGCTAGGTAGCATAATGGATAAAACAATGGACTCAGAATCAAGATAATTTGAGCTCATCCTCAGACACTTAGTAGCTATGAAGCATTGGGCAATTCATTTAACCTCTCTGAGTTTCGATTTCCTCATTTGTAAAGTGGGGAACAATAATATCACCTTACAAGCTTGTTTGGAGGATTAAATGAAATATTTGTAAAGTGCTTTTACAGATCCTAAAATTCTATATAAATGCTATTATTATTGTCCAAATTTCTCCCATCTTGTACTGGGAAAGTTGATTTTTTTTTGTAACCAAGATTTTTTTTTAAATAAGTGTTTTTTATTAGATTTAATCCATTGCCCTAATAGGAGTTCCTATCCTGAATTACATGCACTTATATTTGAATATTTTGGTAAGATTGGGTAAGAGCCTACCTTCTATGCCTTATCCAAATTGTTGGTAATCGTTTTAAACAGTATAAGGCTGTGCCCATATCCCTGAGGTAGTTTACTGAAGACCTCTTGCTATGTTGACATTAAAACATTAAACAACAACTTTCTGAATCCAGTCAGTCAGTTACTTCTGAACCATAATACTATCTATTCCATATATTTCCATCACTTTCACAACGATACTACAAGATACCAAAAGTTTTGCTAAAAATAGAGGTGGATTACATCCATAGCATTCAACTCATTAATTTAACAATCCTGCCAAAAATGGAATTGAGTTTAATTTGTCATGATCTGTTCTTGATAAACAAGTTCTTTATAATCACCTCTTCCCTTTCTAAATGTTTACTAATGATGTCTTTAATGATAAGTTCTAAAATATTACCCAGAATCAAAGTCATACTCATTGGCCAACATTTGAAGAATCTATCAGGAGAAGATCCTCCAGGCTTCTTGAATTCTGTTTTTCAATTATCTTTGAAATATCACTGACAGAATCCCCATAATCAGCTATGTCAAGTCTTCCAAAACCCAATACTGTAGTTCATCTAGGATAGGTAACTTGAATTTATCAAGGCCAGTTTAGTGTTTTATTACTATCTCCTTGCTTATCTTAGGTATCAACTGCCTATTAGTCATTTGTTGACAAATTGTTGAATTTGTTAAACTAAATTCATGCATCACACCAACCTTACTAAACAAACTACAAAGTAATAGATGATTTATTTAACATATTCAAAGATGATGATTTTTTTTGCATTTTTTAAATTCCGAATTTAACAGATATAAAATAAAATAAGCTTTTCTATATACAAAATTGAATAGAAAAGGAAGAAGCTTGTAAATTAATATTTAGTGTATGCAATAAATTATTAACTAGGAAACTCTAGCATAATGTACTAAATGGTGGCCTACTGACCTAAAGAGTCAGTGCTTTGGAGTTATTGTGGAAATTGAGCACATACCCCTAAATAGCCTTAGACTGGTTCTGTATTTTTGTGGATTCAATAATGAACAAGAGTCCAATATAGGTTTTTGATTATAAAAATTATAAAATCAATTATAAAATCAAAAAATTATAAAATCCCTATTATAAAAATCAACATTCTGCATCTACTTGTGGTCTGTATATCTTAAGATTTGGGTAACTTATAAGGAAAATCATATGCAGAAACATAGAAAATAAAAACAAAGATTTTAACAGTGAATATGTATTTATTAAGTGACTATTATAGGCTAGGCACTCTGCTAAACACTGATAGAACAATGAAAGGCAATGAAAGGCAAAACACAATCCCTCCTTTCAGGATCTAATGGCGAAATTGACAACTATTTGCAAATAAAATATACATAGGATAAACTGGAGACAATCAGCAGAGGAAAGTCACTGTTATTAAAGGCGATCAGTCAAGACTTTTCATAGAAAATGGGATTTTAGCTAGGACTTGAAGGAAACCAGGGAAGTCAGCAGAGAAAAGAAAGAGAATTTAGCTTTACCCTCAGAAATCTGCAAGTTTTTTTTTTTTTTTTTTTTTTTTCACCAGCAACGTCTTTAAAACTCACTCTACCAGAGTTTGTTAGGGGATTGATGGATAGAGTTCTGGGCCTGGAGTCAAGAAATCTTGAGTTCAAATATGACTTCAGATACTTATTGAGTCTATGTAATCTCAGCAAGTCCCTTAACTTTTGTTTGCCTTAATTCACTGGAGAAGGAAATATAAAGCCCACTCCAGAATTTTTCCAAGAAAACCCATGGACAGTATGGTACACAGTATCACAAAGAGTCAGACATTGTAACAACAACAATAATAGAGCTTGCCCTCTCATTGCTATTTTCTCTGTTCTTGTTGGGTAGAATGATCACTGGGATAAGCTATGAATTGCCAATTGACTTGCAAATTCAAGTTAATTTCAAAAAAAACTAGATGCTGCATGATGTTGTACAAGTCACAAGTTATCTGAATGATTACTAACAATGATAATTTACAGGTCTGTCCCATTTCCTAGGACATGATTTTTTTTAAATGAAGTATATTTTAAAGCACTGCTCTCCTTAAAAATTATTAACAATAATTTAGTGCCAACAAAAGAAGTTTTGTATTATTAATGAAAATGTTAATTTCACCTTCACCATCTTTCATTTCATATGTTTTATGATATATATAACATTAATATGATAGTGCATTTATATAATTTATAAATAAATATAACATACTGGGGGAACATGACTAAATTTTTATTATTGTTGGAGTGATTAATCAAACAAATTTAGATACCCCCCAACCTAGAACCCACTGTTCCAAATTTCCTCACTATCATTAACTGCCTAGTTCCAACCCATCCTCACCATTGGCAAAGACTGAGAAGATCCAGGCTATCAAGTTTGAGCTAGCTATCTTGTCTATACCTTCTTTTCAGCCCTCAAAATGTTTATTCTCTTAGCCTGCTTTCCAGTCCCAGAAAACCAAGTGTGTCCCTCTTTTTTTCCAAGGTTTGACTTTGGAAACCTTTAACCATCAACTTGTGTGCTCAATTTTACATCTATCCACTCATGCACTTTTTTTTTTTTTTTGGATGATTCCCTATTATCCAATGTTTTCATTTTTTCCCTTTCCCTCTCAAGTGGCTTTTACCTCTGTATATCCCCCAAATCTCCTATTAACTTAATTTTAAAAATTTATATTAAACATTATTGCTTCTATTTATGACTCAATTTCTTTTTCCTTTCAAGGACATAGTCTGCTTTTCAAATGAGTAACTAACTTCTGCCTACATTTACTTACCATGAAGTCTTCCACTATTTACTGCCTTGTAATCCTGTTCTATTGCTCAAATAGAAAATGTGCTTGGAGGCCATCACTGATTACTGACCTCATAAATTCTATATCCTATTGCTGATGTCAAAAACTTGATGACATTCTTTGATCTCAGAAATTCTATCTGTTCTCCACTTTTTTTTTTTCTTTTTTACCTGAGCTTAAAGACATAGCCAAGGGCTGTTAGGTGGCACAATGAATAGAATACTGAGCCTGCATTCTGGATGACTCATCTTCCTGAGTTCAAATCTAGCTTCAGATACTTACTAGATGTGTGACTCTGAGCAAGTCACTTAACCCTGTGTGCCTCAGTTTCCTCTTCTGTAAAATGAACAGGACAAAGCAATAGCAAGTCACTCCTATATTGTTAGCAAGAAAACCCCAAATAGGATCATGAGTCAAACATGACTGAAAACAACTGAATGGAAAAGACTTAACCCACCTGCTTCCTTGGTTCACTTCCACCATTCACTTTTTTCACTCTTCTATTTCCCTCTCCTACAATGAAACACTTCTTTACATTAATATGTATTTAATTGGATTTAGGCTTTGTAAGGGTTTTTTTTTCTTAATAGCTATGGCAAATAGGCAGGTATATAAATCAACTTATTAAAATGAAATTTATTCAAGGCCTAATAATAATATGGAACCCAACTAGTGGTACACAAAGAGAGCCCTGGATCTGTAGTCAAGAAGACCTAAGATTCAAATCCAGCACCTGACATATAACCAGCTGTGTAAATCTGGACAATTCATTTAGCTTCTGCCTCAGTTTCCTTATTTGTAAAATGGGAGTGCTAATAGCACTGACCTTCCCTCCCTGACAGAATTGTGAGGATAAAAAGACCTAACATTTACAAAGCACTTTGCATGGCTTATGTAAATGCTATTTAAAACATTATTCATGGGCATATGAATGTCATAAAGCCTCTACTTTTTAAACTTGAGTTCTCTGACTGACTTATATTTCCCGTTCATATCTTGGTAGTCAGCTTTCTTGTGAGGAAACACTACTTACAAAAAAAGGAAAAAAAATCATTTTAATAAACAATGACTTCTTATCCTAAAAATAAGAAACCTAATGTCTAGACATAGATTTACTTGATTATCACAGCTTAAGAAGGAACACAGCTCCCATTCCTATTCTTTGCTTTTAGCCCTGTTGTCCTGTTTATGTAGGACATGAAACCAAAAAACTCGGGTTCTTAAGTCCAATGTAGATGAATCTATACTGCAGCTGGTTCCTGACGTGGATTCCCAGGTATTCCTTGAATTTGATTCCTATTTGGGTTCTGATACCACCCTTCCTTATCCTAGGATGTGGTTCTTTTCTCCAGCAATCACACTTGCATTTCTGGATCCTATCCCTGGGGCCCTGGCTAATAGAGGCATTATTTTCCCTTGCTCCGCAAAGATTTCTCCTCTGGCCTTCAGGCTAACCTGTACTAATCTTCAGGTTGTCTATCTTCTTCAAAGTTGATTTTCTTCAAATCTTCAGGAAGTCCTTCTCCTTTCCGCTCCTTTTCTAGTTGAATTTACTTCAATTATATTCACTAACTTAAGATTACTACATCTGGCTCTACTCTTAAAACTAGCTAGCATTTATGTTATCTTATTCGTTCTTCCCAACAACCTTGAGGTAGGTGCTATTATTATCTTGATTTTTTTATCGATGAGGAAACTGAGGTTCACAGTAGTTAAATGACTTGCCCAGAGTCACATTGAGGAGTTCTAGTGCCTCTAAGGTCTATTCTAGCTCTAAATCTATCTAAGATTTTATAATTCATAAACTCAACCTATTTCCCCAAGTTATCTTTGATGACTCACTTTGATATCTTCTTCCAGACTGATCCTTGGAGAAATAATTCCCTTACCACCCATGGACTGATTCCAAAGTTTCCTACATCATTATTAATTTTATCCAGTGGACAGAGCCCTAACTCTGGACTCAGAGGATCTGGGTTCAAAGACTGTTTCAGCCATTTTATAATGTAAGTAACCTTGGGGAAGTAATTTAATTTCCTTAGTTCTTAGTTTCCTCACTTGTAAAATGAGGTTTTGCTAGATGGCCTTTAAGATTCATTCTAGTTTTATATTTATGATCCCATGATCCATCTTTTTATCAGTTTCTGAGGAAGATATAACTCTGTAACCCCATTTCCTTATGTATCTTCTGTAATCACTCCTCCTCTTCCTGTCATTTTCAGTCTCTTCTTATCTACTAACATCTTCCTCACTACCTACAGCCTAGCTTTCATGTGTCCTTTTTTAAAAAACAACTCTTTATTTGGCCACCTTTATCTCATTACTGTCCTATATTTTTCTTCTATATCACAGCAAAACTCATAGTCATCTACATCCACTGACATTTTTTTTTTCATTATCCAATCATTTCTCAAGCCCAGGCCATCTGATCCCACAGTTTTCATAGAGTTAGGCAATAATCTCTTAATTTGCACGTCTGAAAGACTTTTCACAGTCTTCCTTGACCCCTCTGCTATTTTTAACATGCTGACTATCATTGTTCCTCTTTTCTTTTCCTTGGCATTCATGATACTGTTCTTTCCTAGTAGTTCGCCTATCTACTTATTCCTTATCAAGTCTTCCTTGATGGATCATCATTTATCTCCTGCCCCCCAAAGCATGAAAGATTCCCTAAGATTCTGAACTGGCCCTCTTTCCTTCCCTCTTTTTTCTCTTGACCTCATCTGCTCCTGGAACTTAAATTATGTCTTTACAAAGGCGATTCCCAAATTTATACACCCTAATCTCTAATTTTAATCTCTACTCTTAATTATAGGTCTTGATTTGTAATTGCCTCCTAAACATCTCTACTTGCTCATTTTTTAGGTCTCCCAAACTGAATATATCCAAAATAAAATTCATTATCTTCTCTCCCTTCTCCATAAAACCATTACAATCCTTCAATTTACCCTATTGGTACTGAAGGTAACTACTATTCTTGAGGCCAGCTAGATTCATAACCTCAGCCATCTCTGGCTCTTCCTCTTCTTTCACTCCTCATTTCCAATCAGTTGCCAGCCCTTTCAAGTCTCTCTCCCCATCATTGAATTAGGCCCTTTCTCTTGTTTCTCTCAGCTACTACCCTAATTCTTCAGGTTCTTTTAATAACTTACCTATTTCAACCTTTTCATGGTCTCCCTTCTTTCTTTAGACCATCCTCTACACTTCTCCCCAAGGCCCAGATCTAACAAAAACAATCCCCTTTTCAAAAACCTTTAGGGTCTCTCTATTATCTCAAGGATAACCACAAACTTTTAAGCCTAACATTCCCTTTAATCTGGATCCAACTTACCTTTCCAATCTTATTTCAAATTACTCTACATTCTGGCCAAACTGGACAAGTAACTGTTTCCTGAATGTAACATTCCATCTGTGATTACTATGCATCCAAACTGTCCCCCACATCTAGAGTTCTTGCCCTTTTTATATCCACCTTTCAGAATTTTTCTCTTCCTTCAAAGTACTGTCTCCTTACTGAAGAGTACCTTGATTCCCCCAGTTGCTCACTCACTCTCTTGCCTCAAAATTGTATGGACTGAATCTCATTGGTATTGGCATTTCATTGGTATGGCAACTTCTGGTGAAGTTTAGCAGCTGTTCTGAACCTTAGGCTTAGAGAGATGCCTAGAGCACCTGACATTTGACTTGTCCAAGATCACACAGCTGATATGTTTCAGAGGCAGAACATGAATCAAGGTCTCCTTAAACTCTTTCCCTGCCCCAAGATATTTTGCATTATATAGTTAGGATTATAGATTTAGAGCTGAAAAGAAATTTGGAGATGCTCAAGTCCAACTCCATAATTTTATAGATGAGAAAACTGAGAACTGGAGAAATAAAGTGACTTCCCAAGGATATAAAGCTAGAAAGTAACAAGAACCAGTATTATTATTGTTTCTTGTCCTTTCTTCTCAAAGAGGACCATGGCATAAGAGAGGTGATAGCAAATTGCAAATAAATTCTATTTAAACGAGGGAGTGCTGTGAAAGATCATCTGCATCATTTTCCCCTCCAGAGAGTTTGGTGGCAAGATATAGATTAAGATGACTGGAAATGGCCCTGAATGAAATGGGAGACCTTGGATTTTTAAGCTAATGTCTTCAAGAGGTTTCAGTTTGACTAAAGCTGCACTCATTCAGTGATTAAAGCTGGGAAACAATTGAGGCAAAGAATCATCTCTTTAGCCTAGTCCAAAAAAAACCTAAATGAATGAATGAATGAATATACTCAAGGCTCCTTACTCCAAATCCAGAATCCTTTAATAGTACCGTTCTCCCTCAGTGATTTATATGTTGCATTTCTTTTGTTTTTGTAATCCTCCAGCACTCAGAATAGTGATTTGTACATAACGCATAAATATTCGCTTAATTGAATCTTATTAGGATCATAAATGATAAACATAAAACTCAAAGAACTTTAGCCCACAGTAGACTACACATTTTCCATTCATATCTATACTACTGATAGTGTAGTGGCTCAGTCTGTCTTTTTATTTTTTTAATTTTATTACTTTTTTATTTAAATAATTTTTAAAAATTTTATTTTTAACACCTATTGCTTTATGAATCATGTTGAGAAAAATCAGAACAGGGGGAAACCATGGGAGAGATAAAAAAAAAACAAAAAAAAAAACAGAAAAAAGAGTTGAACATAGCATGTGTTGATTTACATTCAGTCTCCTTAGTCCTTTTTCTGGATGCAGATGGCATTTTTGTCCAAAGTCTATTGGAATTATTTTGGATCACTGAACCATTGAGAAGAACCGAGTCTTTCATAGTTAATAATTGCAGATTCTTCTTGTTATTGTGTAAATGTATTCCTGGTTCTGCTTGTTTCACTCAGCATCAGTTCTTGTAAATCTTTCCATGCCTTTCTGAAATCAGCTTGTTCATCATTTTTTATAGAATAATAATTCCATTACCTTTATATATCACAATTTGTTCAGCCATTCCCCAATTGATGAACATTTACTCATTTTTCAATTCTTTGCTACCACAAAATTCTTTGCTACAAACATTTTTACACATGTAGGTATGGCTTAGTTTTAAAATCAGGTAACCCTGGATTCAAATCTCACTTCTGTCACATCCTTTGGATAAATCATTTAACTTCTTAGTGCCTCCATGAAACTTTCTAAGACTGATCTCCACTGATGGAGAGAATTTTTAAAATTCTAGAAGTTTCCTATGGCATTGAAATCACAAGTCTAGTCTCTTCTACCTTCCAATCCATTCTACAAACCACTTCTTGATTACTCTTTCCAAAACACAGCTAGATGACCACAATATACATACATATGGATATATGTATGTATGTATTTTTGTGGTTGTTTGATCATTTTAGTTGTATCTGACTCTTTATAAACCATTTGGAGTTCTCTTGGCAAAGATACTGGAGTGGTTTGCCATTTTCTTGTCCAGCTTTTGTTTGATGAGGAAACTGAGGCAAACAGAATTAAGAGACTCTCCTAGGATCAAGTGTCTGAGATGAAATTTGAACTCAAGAAGATGTCTTCGTGACTCCAGACCTAGAACTCTACCCACGGTGCCACCTAGATATGTATAAATAGGTAGAGAGATAGACACACAGAGAGACAGACACAGACACAGAGAAATGGATGGATAGTGAAATAGATATATATGCTTAGATATATGTATATATGTAGATATGTGACTTCCCAAGGACAAAAAGCTAGAAATTAACAAGAATTAATATTTAGGGGCCCTGACCCCAATCCAGCATCCTTTGATAGTACCATTCTCCTTCAGCTATTTAAATGTTGGATTTCTTTTGTTTTTGTGTTTTTTTGTTTTGTGCTTTTAAAAACTAACTCTATCTTTCTGTCTCTGTCTCTCTGTGTGCGTGTGTGTGTCTGTGTGCGTGTCTGTGTCTGTGTGTGTGTGTAAAAGAGAAAGAGAGAGTGTATGGGTATATATATAGATATATCTTAAATCTTCAAGAAGTCTCCCCATTGATTTTAATATTCAGTGATTTCTCTCTTCCCTGAATTTAATCTACTTATTTTCTCTATTCATCATATGGCAATTAATGATCTTCTGAATTTTTATGTCTCTTTACAATCCTTTGCACCAGCCTGGTCTTTAAAACAAAGGTGACCAAAAGGAATATATATAATAACTATTAAATGCTTACTGTGTACAAGGTACTCAACAAAGAAGTCTGAAACTTCAGAACTGCTTCTATTTTCCTAAACATGGACCTTGTTATTTAAATTCTTCTTTATTTATTGTCTTTAAACTCCTTTACAAGAGCAGGGACCATGCAAGACAGAACTTCTTTGCATTCTCCCACATCATATAGAGGGAAAACTGCTTGCAGTGGTTCAGTAAATTAGTTGGTTGAATTTTTAAACATTGGAGCATTTCCATAAGTGAAATAAAAATTTTAAATAGAATCAGGTGAAAATTGTTTTCAAAAATTTTGGGGATGCAGTTCAACATCATTGCATATAACTGGGATATGTGGAAAATTTATATACACAGCTTAAATAATTCTGATGATACAGAAGATGATTTTATATCCATTTAAGGTGATTTCATTTAATCTTTCAGAAACTCTAGTCACTTTTTGTCTATACTTTGTTTAACGGTAGTTGATCTTCATTGATAAAGGGAGTTTCTGCATTGAAACTTACCTACACAGATGAAAATAACAGATCCCATTTATTGTTTTTGTTTTTGTTTGTTTTGTTTTGTTTTGTTTTCGTTTTTGTTTTTGTTTTTTGTTATTTGTTATGTAAGACAACCAAAAGAACCTTACTTTAACTCCCTGTTTTGGGCAATATGGGTGAGACTATGAGTCTGTTACTGAAGTCATAAATGAAAGGAAACTGACTACATCTGAAAGTGATTTTATTTAACAAGTGAAAATATCTAAATAACCTTTCTTATCATCCAGAAGTAGAATGGAGTTAACTGTTACAGACAGAATGATGTAAGGACTAGAAAAGTACTTAATCATTCTGCAAGATAGAATCAGCCTTGTACTCACATTTCATCAGAACTCTTTGCCCTCTGATTGGACATTGATTAGAGTTGCACAAGTTTTGGAAGTCTTTGGACTTCTTCATTATGCTTCTGCTATTCTGTAAGCCTTTTGAAGCCTGGAACTGTCTTTGTTTTTATTTGTATTTATATCCCTAGTGCTTAGCACAATGCCTGGCACACGGTAGGTGACTAATAAATATTTATTGAGTATTAACTATTAAATCAAGTAAGGAATGAACTTAACATTTCAATACTCTTCTAGAAATGTAAAATTGGCTCAAGATTTCTGTATGTTTTGCTTCTTAGACTTCACACAGGTGCCTGTCACCAAGAGAAATAATAATATAATAATAGCTAGCATTTACATAATGCTTTAAGATTTGCAAAGCAGTTTATATACATGATCTCATCTGATCTGCACAACCCTGTGAGATATGTTCATTTATTATTCCTATTTTATAGAAGAGGAAACTAAGACTGAGAGCATTTTAAGTGACTTGCCCAATTTCAAACTGCTAGTAATTGAAATATGATTTGAATTCCTGTTTTTTTTTCAACTTCAAGTCCTGTGCTCTATCCCTTGTGCTACCTAGCTGCCAGCAATATTTAAAAAAATGAAAATAAGCCTAAATAAAACAAATAGTTTTTTAAATTGTATTATACTGGAGTAAAACAGCAAAGCTCATAAAAGAGGCTGTGAGAGCAGGTAAGGAAATAGATATGAGTGATGCTTGCTATAAAGAGAACCTGTCAATTTTTCTTCCTGTAAGAAAATTCAAATTATTTACAACACATTCATTAAGATTAAGCTTTCACTTTCACTGCTCATTTCCAGTCCTGAAATAAAAAATGTTCTTTTGTCAAGTTATCTATGAAGGAATTCCCTTAGATCAGAGCTTCTTAAACTTCTACTCTGGATCACTATTTGCCTGAGAAACTTTTACACAACCCCTGATATATAGGTATATAAAATAACTATACAAATCAAACATTTACTAATAATAAATCATAATTTTGTGATACCTACATTCAGTTACATGACCCCATAGTGGTTTAAGAAGCTTTGTTTTGATAACAAAGGCCCATTCAGTTCTAAAAGTCTATGATTCTACCTACTTATATTCAAAGAATTTTCACAAGAATTTTAATTCAGTAAGATCAGCAACATTGATCTTATGCATCTTTGTCTATGCAAGGTATAATTTATCAAGAAGATGAAGCTCAGTACTATGGAAAAAGCTTTGGTTTAGGAATCAAATTTCTTGTTTATAAAACCTGGCTTTGCTACTTCATCCTTGGGTGTGACCCTGGGTAATTGACTTTGCTTCTCTGGGCTATAGAATGAGGGACTTGGAGTACATAGCATCTAAAGTCCCCTCAAGCTCTAAATCCATGATTCTTTTATTCTATTGAATGCCTGGGCCTATAGCATGTTACTTGATGCCAAGAAATTTTAAACAGGAAGTTTGGGGTTTTTTTGAGTGATATAAAATCAGTGTTTTGAGGGAAATTATCTGATGGTAATATGTAGGATAGATTGGGAAAAGGGAGAAAACAAAGATGGAGATACCTGTTTAGAGGCAAATGTACCCCCTACAGAGATGGGAGACCTTAGAACATGGAGAAACTGCTGTAAAATAAATATCAAGGTAACAGTATACCCATTTCAAAGATTAGAAAACAGAATTTTGAGATTATGTGCAATTTGGCCAATTTCACATAATTAATGTATGGGGCTGGATTCAAACTTACATTTCTTGCAGCTTGAGTCCTATGGTCTCTTTTTTCTAAGTAAATTTATTTCTAATACACATTACTTTATGAATCATGTTGGGAGAGGAAAATCAGAGTAAAAGAGAAAAATCATGGGAGAGAGAAAAAAACAAAACAAAACAAAACAAACAAAAAAAAAAACCAGGAAAAAAAGTGAACATAGCATGTGTTGATTTACATTGTTTCCTTAGTTCTTTTTCTGGATGCAGATGGCATTTTCTGTCTAAAGTCTATCAGAATTGCTTTGGACCTATGATCTTTCTGATTAAGATTTTAAGCCTGAGTGACTGAGACAATGATGACAGAAAACATTGTCAGAAACAGATTTGAGGAGAGAAGACTAGCTTTTCTGATATGTTATATTCCAAAGGGTAACAACCATAGTTTTGTGTAAACATCATATCAGTCCAAGAGGAAGTTTTTGGGTTTTTTTGAAATAGAAAAAAGAAAAACAAGCTTTCCCAGAACTTCCTCAGTGAAATTGTCTGGTGAGGAAGTTAGCATCTATGCAACTCCTGCCAAGTTTGTTTGATATACTGTATCTGCAATGTTTGATTTACTAGGAGCAAATAGATCATCAACAGCCCTGGGAACTACCTAGAATAGAGGAAATCTCAATTGTTGCTGTTATTGTTGTTCAACTGACACCAATATACTAAATAAGACTACTATCCTTCTGAGGGCTTGTCACCCTTAATGCAAAATACACATTAAAGTGATGAATATCCTTTTTTAAGGAAGAAAACTTTAAAAAAAAGAAACAAAAAAACTAGCAATCATTTTGCAAACTACCGAGATATTAAGTAACCATTGCTTGTTGAGTAATAAAAAAAAGGTAAAAATGGAGCAAGGAAAGTGGTTGGAGAAAGGGATGTCATAACACATTGATCAGAATAGGAACCAAATGAGTGGTCAGGAGGATTTCCATCCTAAATGTAATATAACCCTGATATAGAAGGATTGCCTAAATTTTAAATTTTCTATAACAAATTTCCCTTTAACAATCAGGGTAATCCATATGTTTTATTTCTTAGTCCTGTTCAAAATTCTACTTTGATACTTCATCATGGAGTGGTGTTAATCCCAGATTTTCAAAAATTATGCCAGTCAAGCATTGGCAGGTCCTATCTATATAAAAGCTTTGAGCATAGTTCCAGCCACAAAGCAAATCTTTTTGAGAACAAACCTAGCAATTTATGAGAGGTTCATTATAGTAGGCTGGTCAGTTGGTTGGGAATATGTTGACCAAAGAAACCCGTGAAACATAGAAAAATACAAAAGGGCCTTATGGCATGTGTGGCCTTCTTTAATTTCTGCAGTGATGGTGACAGAATGGCAGAAATGGGAACAGGAGTTGATGCTAAAAATTATAGTTTTTAGGGTATTTATAAATTTTCATTTTGGTGTTAGCACTTCTAACACCAAAATTTGTGTGTTAGTATGTGCTCTTAGCTGGTTAAGAGGAAAGTGAGATTCAAAAAATGCCAACTTTTACATCGTTTTCCAAATTTGTATATCTTTCTTGCACACCTTGATTTTGAGATAGTAAGTTCCCTCTCTTCCTTCCTCTTTTTTCTCTATTGAATTCTCTTCCCCTTCCTATGCATTCTTCTTTAAGATCTTCAGAGCATAAGAAAATTAAGCCTGATGTCTTAATAACTGTCTTATTAGCTTGTTTTGACCCTTGATTACATTAGGCTTCTAAGAAGATACTTTTGTTCTAGTCCCATTTGAAGGTAAGTATCTCATCTTCCTAAGTTTAAATCTAGCCTCAGAAAATTTCCAGTTTGGAATTTCAGGCAATGATTCTTTTCTGTCTTATTTCAAATAAGTGAAAATTCATTCATTTTATTCTTGAAATATGGTATTTATGCTCTTTTTTGTTGATAGCTTTGTCAATCCAGTGAATGTTTTTTTTCCTCCTTAACCTGTTTTCCAAGTCAATTGTTTTTGATATGCAGTGCTTTATATTTTCTTCTGTTTTTAGTTTTATTATTTGGGTTTTTTATTATTTCTTTTTGTCCCATGGAGTTACTGAATCTGTTTTATATATTTTCATTTTCATTGTTACTTGATTAAAATTTACTATTAATTTTTCTTCCAAGTCTTTCTCTAGAGCTCTAATTTCTTTTCTTTCTTTCCTTAAGAGTTCTCATTTAATTTATATTTTTAAAATTCTTCATCTCTTCTAGAAATTCTAGTTGATACTGTGTCTAAACTGTGTATTTGTTTAAGACTTTGCTTCTAATTGTTAGAGACATTTTTAAGAGTTTATGCCTTGAGTACCTGGATTCATTATCTTTATTATCCATGTTTGTTTTTTTTCCTTCTTTATTTTTCCAACATTATTTCCTGAATTGGGTTTTGTGTTAGAATTGGGCTTTTGTATATTTATGGAAGGAATGTGTAAGCCTTGTTCAGTACTAATCTATAACATCTGATGTCCTGCCATTGCCTTTCTTGCCATTGAATGTTGTGTTCTTTAAGAATTTCAAGGTCAGCTCAGGCCAGTAAGTTGCAAACTTTCAGGACCCTATGTGCCCTAACCTAAATTTGCTCTGATTGCTGTCCTCCTAATCTGAATTTTGCAGGCTCAGAATGCTATTTTGATCTGGGAAATAACAGTTATAGCCTTTTTCTTGGTTACAGCTCTAGCAGCGGTTGTGGATTGTAGCTCCTCTAAGATACCTGCAAGATTCTTAAGGTTCAGACCAATAGAACTACTGGATTTTCTCACTTAAACTTTCTATCCTGGTTACTTAATTTTTGCCTTCAAAAGTTGGAACCATGACCCTCCTCTGAGACCAGAACAACAAAATTGTAGATTCATCCCCAATCCACACATTCTATCCTCATACTCATACACAGGTATAGTCTCCAGTCCTACTTTAGTCAAAGTAACAATTCTATAGGTTTGTCCCTGCCCAGAGCACCCTGTTTTGCACACAGCAACAACTGCAGGCTCATATTTTTTTTCCACAGGATAGGAGATTTCATCCTGGATCTTCATGGCTAGACCCCCTACCTAAAGTTCCTAAACCTCTGGATATCTCCTGATTTGTGTTATAAGGCTTCATGACACTGGGCCAGGATGAGAGTAACAAAGCTACTAGCCTCTTCTTATTCTTACTTCCTGCCTTTTATTTAGTTACAAGCATCAGTCCAATTCTCTGTAGAGAAGGTTTCTATTTTGACTTCCCTAGCTGGACTTCATTCCCTGTGCCCACAAGGCTCTAGCTTATTCCCTTTGGTGATTTGGACTGGAAAATTGATTCACTGTGGTTTCTCTTTGGATTTCCTGATCACCACTTCATCTGATACCATCAATTTTTATTGTAGTAATTGTAGGAGAGGGCTGGGCCCTAATGCTGCTTCTTATCTTCCAGTTTTCTGGTCTTCCTAATGTTTTATAACAATTGCTTTCACCATCAAGGACAACAAAGCCACCACACTTGGCTTCCAGCATCATACAATAATAATTTATCTCTTGTAAATACCTATATACTATTTATTATCATTGTTACTATGTTTGATTAAAAATTCATCCCCTACTCAGCTTTTCAAGGTGTGTTTTATGTTTTTCTTTTATTTTTTTAATTGTATGTTCTTTACTAATCAGTTCACATATCAATTTTTAATAAATTGTTGAATATTGTGAAAGATGTCAGTCTAAACATAATTTATTCTAGATTGTTTCTCAGCAATTCTTATGAAAAAGAGAGCTCTTTTCAGGTTATGTTTTTTTATAATATTGAAAATTATGTTATTGAATTAAATTATTTGATTCTTTCTTGTCTTGTCTGTTCTATTGATCTAGATTTCTATTTTTTTAAACTAATGTTTTTGAGGACTGCTACTTTAAAATATATTTTCAAGTCCCAATGTACTAATCTCCTTTCATTGCTACTTTCGTACTATTCTATTTTTTTTAAGTTAAACAAAACTAATTTGGTAAAAATTATCTAATCAGACAATGTATTCAACATTCTTTCCCGGCGATCTCCCATTTTGTGGTATGATGAAAAGAATTAAGGAAATATAAAACCTAATGCCACCTTTGATGAGTTCACACCACTGAAATCTTATTGTGTTTTGTTTTCTTTATCTGTAAAAATAAAAGCTGTTGGAGCAGAGGTCTTTTGAGGTTCTTCCTAGAGACAAATATCTTATCAGTTCTCTAGGACTAAGAGAAGTCATTGCAACAGATTTGAGTTGATTGAGCCATATATTTTCAAGGTACTTTGTAGAAATTTTGCAAGGGAATTATTTGGAATCATGTGCTATTTATGTATTTTTTTTATTGTGAAACCAGCTGGTGACACAATGGATAGAGCTGGATCTGGGATTAGGAAGATCTGAGTTCAAATATATCAGACATTTACTACCTGTGTGACCCTAGGCAACTTCCATTTTTAGTTTCTTCAACTGTAACATGGGAATAACAATACCACTTACCTTACAATTTTGCTGTGAGGATCAAATGAGATATTTGTAAAAAGCAAAGAGCACAGTACCTGACATAATAGGCACTATATAAATGTTTATTGCTTTTCTCTTTCCCCTTTCCATTAATGGACTAAGGGAATGGGAACTATTCCTTGAAGCATTTTCATATAAATGGGGGGGGAGAACAACCAGGTGGAAAGAAAACCCCCAAACAATAAAATCTCAAGAGTAATTAGTGCAATATTTTCTTAACAAAAATATAAGTATTGCCACTGTATTATTTAATACACAAATTGACAAAAAAAAGTAAGCATAAAACTATGTCTATGATGATATCTTGATAAATACAAAAATTTTAGAACCAAAGAATAGATATTTATTAAATGCTTTTTCTAATATCAGGCATTGTGCTCAAAGTGTGGAATGCAAAGGAAGGCAAAAAATATCCTGTTCTCAAGGAGTTCACATTCTAAAAGGGAAGACAGCATGAAAATTATTAGGCATATACAAGATATATAGAGTGGAAGCAAAGCAACATCAAAGGGGAAGAAGGTACTTGGAGTTAGAGAAACCAGGACATGCCTAACAAAAAAAAAAAAAAAAAGGAGGATTTGAAGTGAGTTTTGAAGAAAGCTAAGTAAACTTAGAGACAGAAGTGAGGGGACAGAGTATTCCAGGTTTGGGAGACAGCTTAGAGAGGATAGATGGAATATCTGTGTTGGAAGAACTGCAAGTAGGCCAGAGTAACTGGATCACAGAATTTGTGTAACAGAGTAAGAAGCCTGGAAAGGTAGTAGCAAAATTAATAATAAAAAATACTATGCTTTTCATTTTGTTTACCTGCTAATTTCATAAAAATCAATTTTTAAAAATCTGTTTCCAAAATATGAACAAAAATTAGCTGTAAAATGTTATCTAAATTTGTGACATCTAAAAGGTTTTAATGTATTTGCAGGACTGTGCCCCATTTTCTCCTCAGGTAAAATGAGATAATTAAGGCCTTCCTCTTCTTTCCTTAATTTCTTTATTTACTTTAGTTAAAATGTGATTCTGTATGTTTTTCCACATATTTACAGATACTTACCTTTCCCATGTATACCAAACTGAAAACCTCAGAAAAGGAATAATCTCATTTTGTGAGTTATACAATCTCCCTTTGTAAAGCAGAATTAACATAGATGATGAGAGGAAATTTAAAGCAATTAGACACATAAATACAATAAGAGTAGAAAAGTCAGTCTAGTCTCCTTTATGATAAAAATAAACAAAAAGATTCTCTCATTTCCTTGGAATTGCCATTCTAATTTTCTCATTCTATTTATTCACTGTCCAATTTCTTAAAAGAACAAGTTACATGGGGCAGCTAGGTGGAGCAGTGGATAGAGCACCAGCCCTGAAGTCAGGAGCACCTGAGTTCAAATCTGGTCTCAGACACTTAACATTCCCTAGCTGTGTGACCTTGGGCAAGTCACTTAACCCCAATTGCCTTAGCAAAAAAAAAAAAAAAAAAGAACAAGTTGCACTTGCTATCTCCATTGCCTTATTACTTACTAACTCTAAAGTCCTTGACGTTAGCTTCCACATTTATCACTTTTACCTCTTTATGAAACTATTTTTTCCAAAGGTCACTAATGACTTCCTAATCAAATTCAATATCATTTTTTTCAGTAGTTATCATCCTTGAACTTTTTGCACACTAGACAGATGATAGATGTATGTATGAATGAATGGATGGATAGATGGATAATTTATTGTTTTTCAGTTGTACAGTTGTGTTCAAATTTGGGGTTCTATTGATAAAAATACTGGGGTAGTTTGCCCTTTTTTTCTCCAATTCATTTTACATATGAGGAAATTGAGGCAAATAGGGGTTAAGTTACTTACTAAGGATCCCATACTATCTGAGTATATAAGTATCTGAGGCTGAATTTGAACTCAAATATTTCTGACTCCAATCCTAGTTCTATATTCACTGATATCCAAGACAGATAAAGAGATATACAAAGATAGATAGATAGATAGAAATAAAGATAGATGAAAAGATAGACAAAGATGGAAAGCTAGATTGAGGGATAGATAGATAGACAGCTATATAAATATCACTATGAGCCTAGCATTGTACTGTGCTCTATAGATACAAATAAAAGGCTATACTTTCAAAGAACCTACATTCTAATACAGTATGACAAACAAAAAAGAAGTTGGAAGGGGAGGAAAAGAGGGCACTCACATAAGGCATCATACATGGTTCACCATCTCAGAATTCTTGACACTACAATCTCCTAGATCTTCTCCTACTTTTTTGACTACTCCTCTGAGACAGTATGATATAATAGAAAGAAAATTGAACTTTGAATCACAAAATCTAATTTTGAATCCATATCTAATACTTACTAGCTATTTAAGGTAAGTCATTTAACCTTCAGCTTCAATTTCTTCATGTGTAAAATGGGGATATGATACTTATATCACTTCCCTCACTGGGACCAAATAAGGATAATATATGTAAATCCTTTTGTCCTTTTCCCTCTTTCTTCTTTGCTGCCCCTTCTTCAATAGAGAAGTCCCTAAGACTTTGTCCTAAAACCTCTCTTTGTCACTCTGGATCTTCTCTCTTCTTCCTTGATGACTTCAACTATTCCCCAAAGATTCAATTATCACTTCTATGTAGAAGACTTCCAAATCTATTTAATTAATTCAACCCAATTCAGTAAATACAAATTAAGCATAAAC
The DNA here is from genome assembly GCA_023553655.1 of Myrmecobius fasciatus. NCBI lineage: Eukaryota > Metazoa > Chordata > Mammalia > Dasyuromorphia > Myrmecobiidae > Myrmecobius > Myrmecobius fasciatus. The sequence goes on along the minus strand of JAJPUD010004947.1, from coordinate 62,467 downwards.
TATGGTAGATGCTGGAGATACAAAAATACACAATTTCTTCTCTTGTACAAAATCAGTTCTATTAGAGGTTCTCTCAAAAGCATAGTGTCCTAGATTTGTGTCACAAATTGTAGGAGATCTGTGCTGCCAGTGGGTGTTTTGGGCTATCAGTTTCAGAATACTGGATTGAATAATCATTCAATATTAACAGGAACATGAGGGAAAACTGAAGTAAAATCAATGAAAATTTCCATTTTAGAAAGAATGTGAAGGCACTGCAAGAGAATGCTAATTGTTTGTGGGTTGACAATCACTAGGAGAGGAAGAGCATTTTTGGCACAGAAACAAAAGTACAATGAAAATGATGTCCTTCAGTTATACCAACTTCAGAGCTACTGGTATGAGAAACTAGAAAAAAAGGAAAATGGATTAGATGATTACCAAGAGTATCATAGGAGTCTTCTATAGAAAAAACTCTATCAATCGGAGTTTGACTTCTGGGAAAGTAGGATAAAATAAGAAGGACTGGATGATGATCAGGAATATGTTGGGAGGCTTCAATAGAATATCATCTTCAATCAATACAATTCATTTTTACTACCAACCATATCCCCAGTGTAGAGACCTCTTTTTCATAATCAACATATCTTGTCATATACAATGAGAACACAAAAACACACCATCATCTTCAACCTGTTCAACTACATGTTTTAAAAAAAATGAATCTTGGAAAATGATTAGGAGGTAGTGATGGGATGGATGATTGGATTAAGAAGGCAGTTTTCTGTGGCTAACAGGGCAAGATATCTTTGATTCAAAACTAGTTGAATAGAAGCTAGAAGACCCAATAATCATCAGTTCTTGCAGAACTGAATTAAGAATTTGTTTTCAACCCCTACATGCCTCAGAGGAACAAGCAATAGAGATGTTTAAAAAGGGGAAAGGAATTGTTTACAGGGTTCTCTAAAGAGTGGTCTGACTAGATCCAAGGCAATAGGAAGGATATAAGAAAGCACAGACAGAATTCCAGACATTTTTCCCCTCTTTGGGTCTTTGAAAGATCCAGTGGAAACTTACTCTCTTACACTCTTGAAATTGAGGACAAACCACATCACATTTCAATCTCTACTCTCCAAACCACTCTCCACTCCCATGCCCACAATACCCTCTTTTCTGTTAGAACAAAACTGTCATATATAACTTTTACTGCCAAAACAATGGCATGTCCACATATAATCTTGCTCTTTCCTTTTTCACCCATTGTTTTCATCTTCATTTGGGAAATTATCAGGAGCCTTGTGTCAAAAATTACCTCAGAAGAGGTAATGATTTATAAATAAATCCAACCCTTTTCACTGTAATATGTCTCTGGCTAATGAAGAAATATGTTTTGCCTTGTTCTAAAGTTTTTCTTTTTCTTCCTTATCTCTTTTCTCCCCCTTCCCCCAAAAAGCATGAATACAAGGAAGAAAAAATAGATTTTTGAATTAATTGAAAAAAATAAAAGTTAACTTTTAAAAAGGAATGTGTCACTATTTTTAGGGTTATTATTTTTATTTTTAGTTTTTTGTCATCCTCCCCTAGATGACAGGAAATCCACTACATGTTAATTATGTTCTAGGGTTATTATTTTAAACCTTTTTTTTCAAATTATGTAAGTAATTGGTAGAAATGCATGTTTATTGAGCTTGATAGGTATAGCACTATACCCATGATTTCATCAGTCTAGAGAACTCTTGGTGAGGAAATTCCTTTATATATGGACAAATATTTGCTAATAGAAATATTTGTTTCATCAAGAAACAGCACTAAAGACAACAGGCAGAAACTGAAAAATCTTGAACATGGGAGTGTACACAATCAGACCAGTGCTTTAGGAAGATTATTTTAGCAGCTGTAGAGAAGACAGAATGTAAAAAGAGAAAATTGAAAGCAGGGAGATTAATCAGCAGACTCTTGCAATGGTCCAGACAAGAGATGATGAGGGCCTATACAAAGGTGGTAATCCTGTGAGTGGCAATCAAAGGCATGCATGTAAGAAATGTTATGGACATACCATGAATGAGACTTGGCAGTTGATTGGATGTGAGTGGAAATATAAGATAAGGTATCAAGGATGACTCTGTGATTGTCTGAAAAGATAATGGTTCCCTTATCAGAATTGTAAAGTGTGGAAGAAGGCATTTAAGGAGAAAGAGAATGACCCTGACCACTCTGAGTTTGAAATTGATAACACATACAAATGGGTATGTCAAGCAAGTAACTGATGATGCCACAAAAAATCAAGAGAAAGTTCAGGGCTTGATACAGTGTATAGATCTGGGAATAGGACATATAAATAATTGAATCAATAAGAGTTGATCAATCTCTGATTTTTTTTTATGGAGCACGATAAATGTGGAAATAATGTTTAGAAGTGTACATGTTTAACTATACTGGATTGCTTGCTTCTAGAGAATAGGGGAGATCTGAAGGGAGGGAGAAAAATTTGGAACACAAGATTTTGCAGAGGTGAATGTTGAAAACTATCTTAGCATATATTTTTGAAAAATAAAAAGTTATTATTTTTTAAAAGAGTTGATCAAATCACTGAGGGAAGATGTTGAGAGAAAAGAAAAGGCCCAAGTCAGAGCCTTAAAAGACACCGATGGACCATGATGATCCAAGGAAGCTGGAAAAGAGTAAGACAGGAAAGGACAGAGTCAGGAAAGATTCGTTTGTGTCATAAAATCTGAAAAAGGAAAGAGTGTTGGGGGCAGGAGAATTAGGAGAAGATTAAGAGATATCAAGCTTAAGAGATGTCAAAAGGAGAGGAATAAACACTTATTAAACCTACTACATACTAGGCACTGTTAAGTGCTTTACACATATGCCTTTTTATGCTGATAACAACTCTGGGACTGGGTGCTTTTTTTATTCTTATTTACATATGAAACTGAGGCAGAGGAAAATTAAAGGATTTATACATAATAAGTATTTAAGATCAAATATGAATTCAGTTCTTCCTGACTCTAGCTCCAGTGCTGTATCCAATGTACCACTTTGCTGCAAGGAATAAAATGGCCATTGGATTTAGAAATCAAGAGGTCATTAGCCACCCTGGAGAGAGAAGTTTTAGTTAAGTGGTGAGATAGGAAGCCAGACTGCAAGTTGAGAAATGAGTGGAAGATAAAGAAGTCAAAATACAATCCTTTTAATGACTGACTATGAGGAGGCAAGATAAAGGATAATAGCTCGCAAAGCTCTTTAAAGCAAAGTTTTTGTTTATAAATGGAAACATTTTATGCCACTAAAATTAAATTTGCTCTTCTCTGGGTTAAGATGATGGATTATTTAAAAAAAAAATCCCCAATATCTTTACAGGTTGGTAGCCATTTATACCTCATTAAAAATTCGGGTTACCCAAGAACTCCTGTAGAATTTTAAAGGATATCTAAAAAGACCTTTCTTTCCAGGGCAAAAATATATAGACAGAACAAGTGCACTTAAAATAAGCTTTCTCCAAATTCCAGATTTGTAAACATTTGTAAACCATCAATGCAAAATTTGAGCTGTGTGTTTAAGCGTGACCAATGGCAAAGGAAATGCAGACAATTTGAAAGCAAGAAAAAAATTTGCATGTGAAAAAAATTTGCATGTAACTCTTTGCATCTTTTTTTTTACATCTATTATATTTGATGTCTTTTAGCCACAGAGAAAAATTCTTGGATAGAAATCCTGTAGTTACTTAAAAATAACCATCCCCTTGCTTTTAAAGTGGCAAAATGTTATAAGCCTGGCCTGAATCTCTAATACTTCGCCCATGCCTTTTGCATTAGTGTAGACACCAGAGGTCATGTTTTATTACTGGCTCATTCTTGAATTTTGTCTATTATAAGATTTGGGGTAACTCTCATGCTATTCTTCTAACTACCTTAGTAAAAATACATAGATACTTTTCTTCCTTCCTCTCTCTTTTTCAATTTTAAAATTTTTTTATAGGACTTGATAGACTCTGGACACATACTTATTTTTATAATTGATGTCTTTTGTCATTATGTCATAGTTATTTGGGGAGAAGATGAATGGAAGAGGATCCTCCTCTACTTCCATGATAAAACCTAGTAACAGAAAAACAAAGCAAAAAGACCTGATACAATTTGGCAACATATACAATTTGCCCTTATAGTTCCCAGCCTCTCTGCCACAATGTGGTAAATATTTTTTTTAATCTCTTTTCAGGTTCATATTTGGTTTCTCAGTTATTCAGTTTGGATTTCTTTTAATGGTTTTTTAAATTTACACTGGTGTATCCATGTGTATACACTCCCTTTTTTCAGTTTTTTTCCTTTCATCCTATATCAGTTCATTAAAATCTTTCCATGTCTCTACTAATGGATGGAAATGTCCAATAAAACTCTGATTCTTAGGTCATGTGAAACACCTGCCTGTAGTAATCCAAGTGGAATCCTGGTGAGCTTACTTCTAGAAATATATCATGGAAGAGGGACTCTTTCCTGTCTTCAGAGTAATGCAAGTATGAAATGTTTCTTGTTATTGTACTGTACCATGATGAAAAACTTCTTAATAGCCAGCTAAGTAAGAATTAAATATGAATATAAAAGGTTAAAAAATAAAAAAGATGAAAACTATTTTCACTTACCTAATGGTAAGCCAGGCAAGAAGTGCTGTGAGGTTTTAGGCTGGGGAATCCCTTGCCTATCTGGTTACTATGTGAATGAAGTCTTTTCTATCTTTCTGTCTATTCTCCCCTGAGAATAGGTGAATGAGTATTGGAGATAGACTAGATCTTTGAAAAGCTTAAAAAGTCACCAGAAGTCCAACAATAGGGAGAGCACTGTCTGTAAATAGCAACTGAAGCCAAATGTAGTGAGGATCAAGACATGAGAAGAAACCTCCTTGACCCATTTCAACAACAAACTATCTCAACTCCTAAGATTTTAACCCCTAGATGAAAATACTAATCCATTAGCTATGCTAGACTCAAAAGAGAACATGGTAGAGGGAAAGTTTATAGAAACATTTAAGTTTGAACTCACTTTCCCCAGGAAACAAGATGGTACAGTAGAATGTGTTCTCTATATAAGAAGTTTTTGTATTTCACTTCTTAACCATATATCTCAGTAAATATCACTTTATAAAAGCTAATTGATGCTAATTGGTTAATTGATGGTAAAGGGAGAACATTTAGTCTATTAATAGTGGTGAGATATGAGTTGGGTTTAAGTGAAGGAAACTTGTACAAAGTCACCTGCCTCACTTTCCCCTCCAGAGCCATCTGAGTCCAGTGGTCAGATATAGATCAAGACAAGTAGAGATGGCCCTGGATGCCATGGGAGACCTTGGTCTTTTTCAGCTAATGTCTTTAACAGGTCTCAGTTTGACTTGGTCCATACCCATTTGAGGGGAGAATAATAATACACTGAATGAGGGTCCAAATGCAATCGTACTTAAAAAATACCTCCCTAAAATCAGGAAGGGGAAGATATAGTAACTAAGATCTGGGGACCTAACCTGGCAGTCCAAGTAGGATTTGAGAAAGTGAGTTCAATGTTTATGTAATGCATTCTGAATTCCTTATAATTATCTTATCTTTCTGCATAGTTAACATTTCATTGCTTTTATATACCATTGTGGTTTAAACTGGTCCCTAATTATTGAGTACCCACTCTGTTTCCAGTTCTTTGCTACTACAAAAAAAAAGTTGCAAGTAATATTTTTCTATATATTGGACCTTTGTTTCTGTCTTTAACTTCTTGAGCAAACACTGTTGTTGGTCAGTTATGACTGACCATGACTCCATCTGGGATTTTCTTGGCAGACATTAGAATAGTTTGTCATTTCCTTTTCCAGGGAATTAAAGCAAATAGAGATTAAGTATCAGGGTTACACAGGTAATGAGTGTCTGAGGCTCTATTTGAACTCAGATCTTCTCTATACCAGGCCCATTATTCTATTCACTGGGCCACCAAGCTACCTTCAACACTTACTCACTAATCCATTTTTGTTATACTCTATCCCTGGTCATGAACTTGCCATTCTTACAGTTTAAGCTGTAGGACAAATTGTCAAATCCATTCCTCAGAAACCATTTTCTTAACCAGCTACTCACTTTTTAAATCTGTCTTTCTTATTCCAAGACCTTGGCAAAAGTGATGAAAATCTATTTGTATGCTAAAGACCTAGTTCTTGTCTAATTTTAGCAATACTTTCTAGACTCATTCTAACAATGTCATTTCTGTCCATGTGCAGTAGTACAAGTGGATGGTACTCGTAAGATTGGATGTGCCTTTCAAGATTCTGTCACAATTTAGATGTGTACCTTGTGAAGACACAATACTTCTTTATTTTTATTATCAGGCCAGAGATGCCTTAAGAATATACTTGTATCACTTTTTCTGACCATTTTGTGAATGCTTGCCCTATGTTCTCCATAAAATAAATGCTTTTGGCAAGTGTACATTTGGCATTCGAACAATGTAGCTAGAATAGAGTTATGCTCACACAGAGCAAGCGCTCACAAGGTGGTCAGAAAAAGTGATATAAGGACATCCTAAGAACTTTAGAACTGATTGTATGGCATGGGAGGGCACAAGACTACCCAGCATAGTGGGCCCTCATCAGAGAAGTTGTTGCACTCTATGAGCAAAGCAAAATTGAATTACCTCAGAAGAAACACAAGATGTACAAGGTTAGAGAAGTCACTCCAAATTTTCATAGGGACCATTTATGCCTGACCTGTGGCAGACCATTCTGAGCTCATATTGGTCTGATCAGCCATGGTTGGACACACTGTAACTTGACTTTAATATAACCGATGCCATTGGTCCTCTTCAGTAACGAAGGACAATAATCAACCAACCAGCCAGGCCAACAAAAAAGGCTGCATTAGTATTCCTCATCAGGAAATCACCAATCACTGCTATTCATATTTTCTTCTTTTGACCCTTGCTGGATCATCTCTCTCTTCTAGGTACATATCATTATTTCCTAAAGGATAAATACCTGTTTCCTCTTCAGAAGGCCTGACTTCTTTTAGCTCCAAGTGTCCAATGATCATTTTTCTCTTTTTTTCTTTTTTGTATCAAATTCTTTCAACCTCTAAACTCCTGACATTGTATTTATTATTCTTTTGGTTTTGCTCTCTTCATTTTATTTCAGTTCATGCAAATCTGTCCATATTCTGAACCTCCTGACATGGGTCAGAATTCTCTCCTGGCTCTTCAGATCCATTTCCTTTGTCTTCATATTAAAGCTCTCCTTCCAAAGAAACACTTGATTGTGGGAATGCATTTTTCCAGCTGTCTTTTCCCTTCTCTTCTAGGAGGAGACTATCTGGCACTCTGAGCAGGGTTAACAATTAACTTAGTTGTAGTGGGTAGATAAACATAAATATCATGAACTCTATGCAGGCCACACCATAAAATTTGTCATGCTCTTCATACTCCCTGAAAGCAATATTCTTATTATTTTGTTGTTTTATCTAGTACCTCATGTGTCCAACTCTCCTGAGCATCTTGAAATTTATACTTAATTTCCTTTCCCACTTCCTCATCCTTTTCCTCTTCCTCCAAGTCTTCTCAATCTTCTTCTCCTTATTCTCCTGTATAACCTAATGATAGTTCCAAAATTTCTTTTCACTCCTTAAGTCTTCCATATGACTCTTTTCCCTTGCTTTCTCAAATTAGTATCTCACCTCATATTTTACTAAGAAAACAGAAAGCATTTATCTTGAGCTTTCCCTTTTATATCTCAGAACTCCTTGACATCATTTCTCTCTTTTCCTTTATATTTTTGATGAAATCCTTTCACACATCAAGATCAACTATACTCCTTATACCTTTTATCTCATCCTCTTTTACTTCCTATAGCAGACTGTCTTCATAAATCAGCCTCCTTTCTCTCTAATCTCTCTCCTCATTTATGTCTTCCACAGCTCCACTGTACATGGCAATTAAGCAATTATTGTTAATTTTGGAAAGAATTTCAGATGAGTGATGAATTCAGAAGTCAGATTGTAAGGGACAGAGAAGCAAAAAAAGGAAGTGGAGGCAATGAGAACAAACTTGTCTTTCTAGGAGTGGAGCTGTGGAAGACAGAGATAAAAGATGATTCCCTGAGAGAAGGCTATGTAAGGATTTTTTTTTAAAGATTAGGGGTTTTTGGACATAATTGTAGGCAATAAAGAATACATACATGAACTTTTTACAAAATTTTCCCCAGTTACATATAAAAACCAACATTTTGTTTTGTTATACATGTACATTAATTTTTTTTACTTATTTCCTAATGAATCATTTTGGGAGAGAAAAATCAGAACAAAAGGGGAAAACCACAAGAGGAAAAACAAAGAAAAAGAAAAAAAAGTGAACATATGTGTTGATTTATATTTCGTGTCCATAATTCTCTCCTCTGGATGTGGATGGTGTTTTCCATCCAAAGTTTATTGGAATTGCCTTGGTTCACTGAACTACTGAGAAGAACCAAGTCATGGTTGATCATGACACAAAATTGTAGCTGTGTACAATGTTTTCCTGGTTCTGCAAAAAACTCATTATCTTTCCTCCACAACTTATTCATCTTTCCAAATTTCCCTATTTCTAGCAATGGCAACAAAATACTTTCAGTTACCTTGGTTCAGAATTTTCATCATCTTTGCCTCCTTTCTATATACAATTAATTATCAAGTTTTGTCAATTCTGCATTCCCCAACATCTCTTGAATTTGTTTTCTTTCCACTCAAAATGCTGCCACTTAGTTCAGGACTTCAACCCCTTCCACCTTTACCACAATAATACCCTAATTGATCTATTCGACCCAAGTCTTTCCATCTCTCTAATTCATTCTCTACCTAGCTGCCAAAGTATTAGTTCAAATGCACAGGCTGGACCATACAACTTTTCCAATCAATAAAAACTATAGTCGTTGCTGTTTGTCTTTTGTTTTTGGAGATGACCATGACATCAAAGAGGTAATGCCATGACATGCAAATGAGAGATTTGAGTGAGTGAGGACTGAAGGAACTATATAATATATATAGTGGAAAGAGCAATGGACCAGAAATGAGGAGACCTGAGTTTTCTTTTAACTTGTACCACCAGTTAGTTTTATGAGCAAATCAATTAATCTCATGGAGACTTTCTTAATCTATTAAATGAGGGAGGTTGTTGGTTGCTATAGAATCATCTGGGTTGCCTTAGGATGCAATAAGCACTGTGGGTGAATCAAGTTTCCTATCATGTGTTATAAGGAGACTGACTACTAAACAAACCACATCAGGTTTATTTTAGGATCCCAGTCTTTTATCACTACAACCTGTGACTTATCTGTTTTTTTTAAAAGTAGTATATTCACTGGTGTCATTTTTATCTGAAATATAAAGTATTTCACCTTCATTTATGCCATGACATTAATGATGGAGTAGGTAAAGCAATGTTTTTCTTTTGCAGAAGTGGGAACATCTGGGTAAACTGATTTTTGAAGTTAACAAATAATTAGAAAGAATATTCTTTTAATACTTGGGGGAGACAGATGGAGAAGTTCCTGGTGGTTCAGGATTGAATAGATACAACTGTTGGTTGAAGAAGATAGTGGGTGCTCTGCTTGATACAGGATCCTGGAGAATGAGGATGGAGAATAGTGAGAAAATCCCCATGCCTTCATTATTGTATGTACAGAAAACCATTTGCTGTCAAAAGGCCTACAAATTAGTGAGGGAACATTTCAATAGGCAAAAGCCCCCACAGCAGTCATCAGAGAGTGACAAAAAGTCATGGTCCTTTTCCCCTGGAATATATGAAAGGTGTTAGTTCACAGGAAAGGGAATAACACAAATTTAGAACTGGAGATCATCCAACTAGGTATCTTTGTCCAAGAGAAGAAACTGAAGCCTAAAGGAATATTATCCCTTGCCCTAGGTTACACAACTAAAAAGTTTCAGAGCAAGGATCTCAACACAGATCTCAGTTCCTGATCCAGTATTCTTTTCACCACACTAAGGAAGAAGAGGAGGAGGAACAGAAGGCTTGGCAAGGCAGAAGCAGAGTAGAGAAGGGGTATCCCATATTATCTAGCTGGGGACAGAATGCCTGCCTCACCCCTTAGCATTTCAGGGAAAAGGATCCTATTTGAAAGAGACAGGGAATTCACATATCAGAACTCATCATTCCTTCTCCTATGCTTTTCCAATCCCTAATAACAAAGTTTATGAAAATAAAATGCCATTCATCCTCTTTATTAATAGAAGTATTATTGTAGTCATCAAAGGCAGGCACATTTGAGAGACACATTTCTTTCTAAGAGGTTTGAAAATTATCTGTTTCTATTAACTCTCCAGAGCAATAAACTCTTACTTATGGATTGAATAGTTTTCAAGATGCTTTGAGCAGCCCAAGTTAGAGAATATTCCAATAAACACTTTGTTCTTATATGAAGTACTTCATAAATATTTTAGGTGTTTTATCAGGACAGAACAGAAAGCAAGCATGAAACTTTTGAGTACTCACTTGCTCCTCATAAATTTCAAACTCTAGGTCACAAATATAAAGATCAACCTCAGGTCTCATGGACCTGATTGATAGTTCTGGTCTTCCCATTTAATGGCTATGTGACCTTAAGCAGTTCACTTGACCTAGAATATTAAGAGCAAAGAAAGTTCTTTGAGATCATCTACTTGAACATCTTTATTTTATATATGTATAAGTGGGTTTGGGGAGACTTTTCCTCACCTGAAAATTGGGACTAGTAATTAGTCCCTGCTTACCCCACAGGGTTAGGGTAAACCATGAGATCACAGATTGACAGATGAAAGGGTTCCAAGAAGTCATCTAATGAATCCAATTCTAACATTTATAGATGAAAACTTGAGTCCTCAAGAGGTCTAACACCAGGTATGGAAACATGTAAAGTGCTTCAAACTATTCTCTAGAGCACATTCCAATTCACTGAAAAAGCCCAAGGATTACTGCTTTTATATAACTTTATTTCCTTAAATTGTTCAAAGGATCTTCACATTACCATTATTACTCCTTTGTTGGATGTGAAGAAACCAGCTTGTCCAGAGGAAAATGAGAACAAGGAGGCTTTTAACTATAGGCTACTAGTTGAAATTCAGGCTAGGTAAGTATGCTTACAGGAGCACTGGCCAGCTCATGTGGCCAGCTCATTCATTATATCCCTGAACCTTTTCAGACTCTTATTAATATCATGGAATTAGCAAAATTTAGAATTGGAAGTACCTTACATTCTAATTTAAGTTTTCTTATTGAAAGATTACCATAATCAAAGATAATATGAACTGACATAGACTTCTCCTTAGTAAGAGATAAGAAAAGGAGAAGAGACTTCTATAATATTAAAGTCAATTTTGTTAATGCTTTAAATAAATTTAATGATATGCCTATGTCACTGACAACCATGCAAGATGCACTTACTCTTCTGCTTGTATATAATGATTTTTATTTAATTAGTGCATGGGTGTCCAACTATCTAGATGTACTCTATTCATCTACATTTATATTTTCACTATATCTATTCTTTGAAACAGGAATTTGTTATCAGTCCTTTTAGACTGTTCACAACTCTAATTGGGAATTTCTTAGCAAGGATACTGAAGTGGTTTGCCATTTCTTTCTCCAGCTCATTTTATAGATGAGGAAAATGAGACAAAGTGACTTGTTCAGGATCATAGAACTAATAAGTATCTGAGGCTAAATTTGAATTCAGGAAGATGTCTTCCTGACTTCAGGTCTGACACTTTAGCTACCCCATAGAAACAGGAGACCTGGGTTTTATCCCTGTCTCTAATACTAAAAACAAATCACTTCCAAAGATTCTCTAAACCTCAATTTCCAGATCTGTAAAATAATTGTGCCTCACGTTCAAAAAGGCTTTAAAATGTACAAAATACTTCAATTACAACAATGCTGTGAAGTATTATATCTATTATTTAAGGATAAAGAAATATTGTCTCAAAGAAGCAAAATTATTCACTAAGGGTCACAAATGAGTGCAAAAATTAGCTAGAGTTCCCTTGCTGTCATCTATGAGGATCAAACTAGATGATCACTCAAGGGTCTCTAATCCTAAAATCTTAGGATTCTCACTATTTTAGATTGCTTGATAAGATATGTAACATAGTTATAACTACAAAGGTAAATACCAATTATTGTTTTTGATGTTGCCATTTGATCAGGTAAAATCATCATGGATGAGCATTTTCTTACTATGAAAATAAATGACAATTCTTTCAAGTTCAGTAATGGAAAGAATATTGGAAAAATGTGGGTTTGAATGCTATCTCTGACTCCTATCTATGCAATCTTTGGGTAGGTGATATCTCATGGTGTTCTGAAGATAAATTGAAAATTATGTCACATATTTTGCAGGCCTTAAAGTTCATTATAAATATCAGTAAACATTTTTATAGTTCTAATCTTGCGCCAAATCAAAAGTTTTTGAAAACCTCTTATGATACTGAACCTTACTTAGATCTATACTTTCCTCCATTTATCACTGGGAAAAATACTATTGGTTTTTTTTTTAATATCTAACCTGAGTATCCTACCAGAGTGCCTTATAAATAATGTTTTTTTTTGAAAGGTGCCCCATGAACTCATCTCAAATAAAAGGAAAAGAAGCATTAATCATCTTGAAAGTCAAAGAAAATTCTATCATCTTGAAAGTAAAAGAAAATTGTCAAGCTAAATAATTTCTTCCAGTGGGAAAACAAATTGTTATCTTTATAGTAGGACATTGAAAAAAACTCAGAAAAGCATCTACTTAAAGTAATATTTTTTATTAAAATACAGTTAAGACAACAAAATTATCTCTTGTTAACTGATGGAGAATCAAATTAAAGAACAGATATAAATACTGAAGTTTAGATCACAAAAAGCTTTTGTAACAACCCGAAGCCAGTAACAAATAATTCTCTTGATACATACCTGGTTATAATAAGGAGAAATGAAAGTTTTATATGATAACTATTAGCATAATTAAAAGAAAGAATTAACACATTATCAATAAATAGTCTATCCAATGAAGCCAATAAAATCTTGTCTCTTTTTAAATGCTGCCAATATTCTAAAGATGCAGATGTCTGCCTCACCTCTTCATTTTACATACAATTTTTTAAACTTTAAAATGTAAAATAATCACAAAAACATAAATCCAGCAAATTCCAAAAAAAAGTTAGGATGTTAACTAATAGCAATCTGTTAGAAAAATTTCTGTCTCTTTTAAACAGAGTACAAGGAGAGCTGTGAAGATTTCTAGTACTAATTACTTAAAATCATGCTCAGGTAGTCATCAGAGTACTTTTTCACCTATGAGTAAATCAAAGGTTCTCCATACATTTCTCATCCATTATTTAAAATCAATAACAGTATATATGGGGTGGTCAAGTTGTTTTTATATAAAGCTTTTATCTCACTTAAGTAATAATTAAAAGTCCAGGATGTATGTAATCTTGGAGCTCATGACTATCATCCTCTTTTTAATACAATCTACTAATACACATAGCGGTCTTGTTTAACAAGCTGCCTCACATGGATATGCCCAACAGTAAGAAGTACCACTGACAGAACAAGTAAGTCAGCTAACTATATATTCTGTTCCCTTTAAATCTAAAGGAATGAAATAAACATTTATTAAATGCTTACTGTGCACCAGGCATTGTTTTAAGTACTTTACAAATATTATCTCATCTGATCCACATAACTGCCCTGTGATGTGGGTGCTATTGTTATCCCTCTTTTATAAATGATAAAACTGAACCAGACAGAGGTGTCAAGTGACTCACCCAAGATCACATAGCTAGTTAAATGTCTAAGATCAGATCTGAACTCTGAATTAGGCTCAAAAAACCTCTCTGCTAAGGTGAATCCATGCTGTTTTAAAATATCATGCGTAAAAACAAAGAAGTGGGCATGGAAATGTCTTGTCAATATAAATATTTGATAAAATTCCAAATGCACAAGAAGTTTGCAAACTATTTACACATATATTAGTACATGCTTTGTATTGTGTTATGATACAGGTATATCTAAGAAGCTACCCCTGAAATCTTGCTTTCCATAAATCTCTCTCCTTTCTCAAAATGCTCAAAACAGAACAAAATATTCACAAGTGGAAAACACACATAAAAGTTCTTGTCAATAGTACTATTTAGTAAAATGGGCATTTATCTCTTAAGAAAAATGCCTATAAAAGAAGGAAGGCTTGATCCCTCCAGGGGTGACAAAGCATTTCTTAATCATACCAAGAGCATCACTTTCATTTCCATACTACTACACACTCTTAATGGAATTTACAGGGCAAGCATTAGGCAAACTGAAACTATAAAAGTTTTCAAGATAAAATACATTTTCAAAGATATTGAAAGCAAAATAACCCAGGATCCTGGCCTTCTTTTTGCAATTAAAAAAATTATTTAAATTTGGAACACAAGATTTCGCAAGGGTGAATGTTGAAATCAATCTATGCATGTATTTTGAAAAATAAAAGGTTATTATAATAAAAGAATAAAACTGCTCTAAATCTTTGGGGGAAGAGGGAATCTATTTAAACAGGCATGTTTCCTCCCCCATTTCCCTCCTCTGACAAAAATTTATTTATAAGTGAACTAATCAGGGAAATGTTATTTCGAGTTTACACTTGAGATTTCCTGCCATTTCCATACCATCCAATCTAATAAACATTTTCTGGAGCAAAACCAAACAGATTGGCACCTTATCTATCTTTGTGATTGATCACTTAGGAAGAGATCACAGAATAAAAGTCAGACAGCCAAGGTTTTGGATGACTGCCTAGTGAGAAGGCAACATTTAACATTCAAGAAAGGAAGCAGATTTATACTTTAACCCTTAAAGGATGAACAGTTGAACAGAATTTCTTGGATGGGCCATAGGAATTGGGGGAATTATCATTAAAGAAATTCTCTTTATAGAAATGGGAAAGTTAACTTAATGGAAATAGGGAAATCATCTTCATTAATCAGGTATATAAGTCCTTTCATTAAACCTATTTATATAAATTTCCAAGAAGTCAATGGAAGTTTAGTAAAGAAATTCTTTATTGTACAGGGAATTAACCTAATCTTTCAGCATCTGTTAATTAAACTTCTTGCATCTCTATTTCTTAGAAAACTAGAACAACTTGTAATTTCCCAACTTCCCTACTACCAGAGTATGGAGTTTACATATGTGTGTGTGTGTGTGTGTGTGTGTGTGTGTGTGTGTTACTTCCTTTTCTTTTTCGAACGAGATTTTTATTTAAAGAATTTTTTTTTTTTTTTTTTTTTTTGGCAACCTTCCCCTTTCCCAGTCACGAAAGGGCAGCTTGGCCGGCACGCACATGCACTGATAAACACACACTGACCATATACAAAGAGAGAGCCTATCCAGAAACCTCCAGCAAACAACTTGACAAGAAAGACACCAAGGCAACACCAACAGACTTTGCTTAAAAAAAAACATATGGAATGCGACAGACAAAACAGCTGCCTAACTCACATTTGGGGAGTTCACGCTCTGCTCCTCTATTCTTACAAATGCCCTGCATCCCGGCAATTTTTAGAAGAAAAGAAAAGGAAAAAAAAAAAAACCCACCCCAGAACCAGCTACATTTAAAGCGCAGCCCAAGAAGAGAAGTGAACAGCCTCGCCAGCCCACCGCTTAAAATCTCGGGCCCCGGAGAGAACCTAGAGATAACAGGGGGAAATGCGACATGAGAACTAAGCTTGGTTACCGAGCAAGGAGCGTCACAACAAGAGGTAGAATGGTGTTCACCAGGGTTCTGTAAATCAGCGGCATGTGGCACTAGCGTCTCCTCCTGCCCTTACTGCCTGCAGCCTCTCCCGTGGCCCCATGCAAGGGAGGAGGAAGGTGAAGGGCCCCGGTGAGCACTCTGCTCTCTCCACAGTGGCAGCGGCGGCCGCAGCAGCAGCAGAAGCAGAGCCACCAGCGCGCTCCTCTCCTCCTCTCCCAGGAACGCGCCTCCTCCTCGCCCTCTCTTCCAAGCACTGAGCGCAGCCCTGCCTGGTCTTACCCACCCCTGCCCAGCCCAGCCCAGCCTTGCCCAGCCCTGTCCTGCCCTCCTCTCAGTTTTCCTGGCAGAGCTCTCGCGGATGCCTGTGCGTCCCGCCTGGAAGGTGCACGCGCCGCAGCTGCAGGTGAGGGCAGGGCTCCCCCTGTTGCCAAGGGCCAGTCTCCAAGGACGCAGGATTCTAATCACAAGAGAGAGTGGATAGAAGGAGAAACTAGGACCAACGGCTGGAGGGACCAGGATTTTGAGCATAGTGGATTTCTAGAAATAAGAAGTTACTTACTACTTTTTTTTGGCGACATCAGGGGACAGTGCAGAGAGTAATCCAATGGCAGTAACTCATTCAGCTCCTAGGGGAGGTGAGCCTTCCCTTCCGATCCCTTCCTCCTTGCCTTTCCACTTCCCTTCTCCCTTTCCTCTCCCAATCATTCTTCCATCCAAAATAACTCTTAAGGCAAAATAAAAACAAGTTAGTCTCATCATTATTACAACCTCTAGTTAGTAGTTTACCTTAGCCTAGTTTGGAGACCATCCTGAATTTTCTAACAGTACCAGGAGATTCTTAACAGCTTCTACCTACTGGAAAAAGGTTCTATTGTATTTTTGCCAAGGGGTGAGTCAGCTTTTAAAGAACCAGCCAAGCTAAGTAGGTGATGAATTCTTTGGAGATGACCATCTATGAAGTCAATTTAAAGAAAAGAAAAGTATCAGCAGACCTGATTGTCCCCTTCCACTTCCACATTGTAGAGATAGGGTAGAAGAAGAGAAGACAGAAGATTCCAGGAATTACATTTTTTTGACCTTCTATTAATATTATCTTAACTTTATTCTAAATGGTATACAGCTGATACTAGCAGATAGTGGGGGAGTATTTCCAAATCAACACATTGCGTAGCATATAGTAAGCCATTAATAAATGCTTAATGACTGATTATATAGGACATCTTCAGCAAGTCATTCATGTATTGGAGGTTGGTTAAGTCATATGTAAAAGGGGGGGAGAGTTGGTCTAGAAAATTTCTGGGCTCCCTGCCAGATCTAGATTTATGATTCTTGTGATTGAGAATTTGGCTGACTAGTAAAAGAAATAGACTATATCTATTCTCACTAAAGGAAATCTGAAAAGATGTTTCAGGTTTGCCTTGAAGGAACAATAGGGTTAGCAGAGTTGGCTTGATATCCCCCCAAAGATAATAAAACATAATGCAAAGAACCCATGAGTCATCTCATCTTTCAGTGCTTATGAGACAAAATGACCACAATGAAGAGTTTTGCATCTCGTGCACCAAGACATGCTGCAAAAGTCAAGAAATTCTGTGATGAACTTGACAACCTCTAATCAACTGAGCATTTATTAAACACATACAAAGTTGCAGGTACTGCACTAGACATGGGGATTTATGAAGACAAAAATGAAATCAGTCCTTGCTCTCAAGGAGTATATAGTCTTTGAGAGGTATATATAAAATTAATACTAAATTAAATTAAAATTAATACAAAGTAAAAAATAAAATACTTTGGAGGGTGACACTAAGTTGGGGGGCATAAAGAAAGAAGGAAATGACATTTAATCTGGGTTTTGAAGGAAGGTAGTGATTCTAAGAATCAATGGTGAGAAAGGAATATATTCCAGATACAGGAACCTGACTATATTTAGGCACTGAGGGGAAATGGAATATTTCATGTAAGGATAAGTAAACGGGTCAGTTTTGACTAGAATGTTAACTATCTGAAAGGGATTGAAGAAGAATGAATAAATCTGGAAAGGTAGGCTGTACTCTATGAAGGACTTTAAATACCAAATAGAGGAACTTGTATTTTATCCTAGAGGCAATAAAGAGACAGAGTTTTTTAAACAAAAAAGGGATAGAATCACAGATCTCAAGATCTTAGAGGTCAGCTAGTCCCACCCTTTCCTTTTAGATGAGAATGCAGGCACTAGGATGTTAAATACCTTGCCCAAGATCATACTAATAATGTCAGACAGAATTTGAACCCAGATCCTGTGTTCTCTGCACATCATCATCAGTATGCTTTAAGAATAATATTTTGGCAACTGTATAGTATGGAATAAAATAGGGAGATTATTTATCAAGACTATTTAGGATTGCAATATTGTTGTTCAGTTAAACAACTGAACCCAACAACTTGGGTTGTGTCCAATTCTTAATGACCCACTTTGGGGTTTTAACTGACAACCATCCAGTTCATTTTACAAATGAACTAAGGCAAACAGGGTTGACTGATTTGTCCAGGAATATGCAGCTAGTAAGTGTCTAAGGCTGGATTTGAATCCAGTCCTCCTGATTCCAGGGCTAGCACTCCTATCTACCTTGCCATCCAGCTGACTCCCTCTTCATGGTGATTTAGTTTAAATCAAAGAATAAAATGAAATACTTGTGGTATAACAGTTTAAAATATTTACTTAGCCATAGTTTGGGAATGATGTTGAAAAAAGGCTATGCAATGGGATCATCATTGATGATTGAGCTATGTACAGCTTCTCTGAATCAAGTTGTCCTCATCATAGCATGATTTTATATATATACAACAAGGATATGCAGCAAAGACATCAGAGTTGATAAACTTGAGCACAATTTCCCAGGCTCTGAGTTTCTTTCTTGTTGAATATATATAAAATCAGGGTCAGACATCAGGAAAGAGTTTCTCTTGATTTTTTGTATTCAGGTGACCAGGAAAAGATTTCAATGACCCGAGCCTCTAGTTTCTTGAACCAATTTATTCATGGTAATAGATTCAGTACCTTTTAAGAAAAAAAAAAGTAGGCCAAAAGGAAAGTAGTAAGTGGCAAAGCTAAGATTCAAACCCAAATATTTTTAATCTATACACAACACTCTTACTGTGTCAAACTGATCACCATCAAATAGAGAAATTGGATAGTAGGCATTTGTATTCCCATACCATTTAAGACAAGTTTCTCTGATCAGGTTTTCCATACCAAGTATGGGAAAAAAATAATGAACTTCTTTGATAGATTGTAAGAGCAGTTTCTTTTATATAGCATAGGTTGGACCTTTCAAGGCTTTAGCAACTGGTACTTTTTTTTAAAAAAATCACAGGAAGGAAGGGACAGAGGGAGGGAGAGAGGGAGAAAAAAAGGAAAGGAAGGAAGGAAGGAAGCAAAGAAGGGAGGGAGAAAGGAAAGGAAGGAGGAAGGAAAGGAAGGAAGGGAAGGAGGGAGGGAGGAAAGGAAGGAAGGGAGAGAAGGAAGAAAGGAAAGAAGAGAGAGAGGGAGGAAAGGAAGAAAGGGAGAGAGGGAGGAAGGAAGGAAGGAAGGAAGGAAGGAAAGGAAGGGAGAGAAGGAAGGAAAGGAAGAGAGAGAAGGAAGGAAGGAAGGAGGAAGGGAGGGAGGGAGGAGGGAAAGAAGGAAGAAGAAAAGAGGGAGGGCAATAGAAAGGAAAAATGGAAGGAAGTACTTATTAAGCCCTTACTATGTGGCTGGTGCTGTGCTAAGCACTTTACAAATAATTCATTTTCTCTCAAAATAATCCTGTGAGGTAGGTGCTATTAAGTTCATTTTATATTAGAAGGAACTGAAATAGACAGTTAACTGACTTGACCAGTCACATAGCTAGTAAATTTCTTACTGCATTTAAACTTGGATTTTCCTAATTACAAGGCCAACAACAGTCTGTGATTTCATTTGGTGTGTTTCCTGCATCCCTCCCAGATTACAACCAACCCCTCTATGATTTGGTGGATAATCTTTCAAAGTTCCTGTGACATATATACACACATACATACACATACACATATGTATGTTTATATGTATGTATGTGTGTATGAGCACACATATGCATGTGTATGTGTTTAAATTACCAGCCATTTCGGTAATGATTCTGTCCAAATTTAGGTTTATCCTCAGATGACAATCCATTATTATCTGTATTCAAAATCTTTCTACCTTGATAAAAACCTACTAAATGTTGTATTCTTGCTGGCATAACTTTAGGTTCAATTCCAAACTATGAGGTTTTTTAGAATAGGATTTTAGTGAATGATTTGGGGCTTTTGAAATAATTGGTCTTGAAAACATTTGCTCCCAAAGATAATTTTTTTTGTCATTTTCAAAATTGTCAAAATTTTGACAATTCAAAAATGTCAAAAATTAATAACTTTTCTTATGCAAACTATAAACTTAATGCCATTTCCTGACTTTAAAAATATAACTACAGTAGAGAGCACTAGTAAAAGGGGTTTTAGGGAGCAGAGGCAAGATGGAAGAGAGCAGACATGTATCTATCTGACCTCCTCTGAGCTTTCCTCAAATTAATAGCAGATAAAGCCTCTGAATTGGTTTTGGACTGACAGAATCACAAATATTTGGAGTACAATAAATTTCTAGAAGAAGATACTTTGGAAGAACTTCAGAAAAGGTCTGCTTGGCGAGGCTGCCGAGCCCAGATCACAGTGCAGGGAGCCCCCAGGCAAGGAGCTGAAGTGGGAAGCCAGGGTGTTGTGGAGTCCCTGTACCAGGGAATCTACTATGAGGCTCTTAAGCTACTCTGTCCTGGTTACAAGCCAGTGGTTCAGCAGATTTATTGAGAGACTTCCAAAAGCAAATACAAAAAGCAAACTCTGAGCCACTGAGCCCTGGAAAAATGGGGGACCTGGCCAGGCCTACCCAGCACCAGAAGTCAGTCGCACCAGCCCAGGACATACTAAAGTGACTATAGCCCCTTTTCTTTAAAAGCAGACTTCAATTTTTTTTTAAATGAGAAAAAAAAAGAACCAAAAAGAACTCTAACCATAGACAGCTTTTATGGACAAAAAGAACAGACCTCAAATCCTGAGGATCCTAAAGGCAAATCAGCTCCAAGATGAAGCCCCAAAGGGTGATATGAGTTGGTCTCCATTTCACAAAGCTCTCTTGGAAGAATTCAAAAAGGATCTTTAAAAAGTTAGAAGAAAAATGAAGAAAGGAAATGAGATCTTTGCAAGAGGGTATGGAAAAGGAAAAGCAGAAATTATCTGAAGAAAGCTCCTTAAAAATAGACTTGATGAAATGGAAGAAAGCATATAACTCCTTCTAAGATAGATATGAAAAAGAAACCAATTCATTGAAAAACAAAATCTGTGAAATAGAAAAAAATGCAATGAACAAAATACTTCATATAAAAGTTCAATTGGTCAAATGCAAAAGGAGATCAAAAAGCTAAATGAAGAAAATAATTCATTAACAATTAGAATTGAAAAAATGGAAGTGAATGACTCAACAAGACTTCAAGAATTAGACAAACAAAACAAAAAAAAAGAAAAAATAGAAGAAAATGTAAAATGCCTCATTGAAAAATTAAAAAAATAACTACTTTGGGGTTAGAATTATAATACTTCTATTATTTATAATACTTCTATTATTTAATTCCCCTTACCAATTCAAGCTGTACTAGGCAGGAAGGATTTCTCTTTTGGGAAGAAAGTTCATTCAATGTTAGAAAAAGCACCACACAAATTTTATCCATCCTATAAGGTTGCTCATATTTTTTTCTAAAATATTTTAAAGTATTAATTTGTTTTTTCATGTAAAGAAATTATTCTAAGTATTTAACACTTTATAAATTTAATTTTGTTGTTCCAGAGAAACATGTTAAGATGTAAATTTGATTAGCTGTCTTGGGAGTTCAATTGCAATATTTCAGAGTCTCATCAATTCTGCTTAATGAGGGTCGGTAAGAACAGAAATTAATTTTAAATAAAATGCTTACACTACCAAAACTCCTTCGAAAACCTCTACCTCCAAAGACCAACGCTAAATCACTTCACCTAAAGAAAGGAAAAAAGCAGCCAGGTATGTAATAGAATCCTTCAATCTCGATAAGTTTGGAGTTTCAAATAAGCACTAATGATAGACATACACTTAAAGTGAATGTAGAATAAAGTAAATAAATACTTGTCTGACACCCAGTCTGACTCCAATTTACATCTCCAAATTTCATTCTCATTCCTAATCCAACACAAATTCCTCTCTAAACAAACTGGTATACTATATCTCCTAAACATTCCATACATGTATTTGTTCAATCCTTTGTGCCAGTCTTTATACTGGTCCTTCCTGTGTTGGTCACTCATCCAGCCTGGCCTGGAAGTTTGATTACTATGAAGCTTCCCTCAATACATCTAACAAAGTTATCTTTCTAAAGCATATTTAATCACATCATCCCTTTCTTCCATCCCAGCTTTATGGAACTTCTATATTAAGGAAATGTAGATGTCATCAAGTCTTGACTTTCTCCCACCACAAATAAGGAAATCTACAGAAAGGTTGGGTTAATGATTGTATCTTGTCTCCCCCACTGGATAAGTTTCTTAAACACAGGGATTATCATATCTCTTATTAGTTAAAGTAAGTCAAACATTTATTGAGCACCTGCTATGTACCAAGCACTATGCCAGTGTCTAAGAATACAAAGAAAGACAAAACCTAGATTACTTTCAAGGACTTCACAGTCTAATGGGGGAGATGATATGCAAACAACTATATACAAATGATAAATATCTACATAAATGATTGTAATATAGATGTATAGACATTGAAACAGTCAAGATGATTCTGTCTTCTTAATTGATCCTATCTATAATTAATTGATTTTTGTCCTCCAACTGCCTGCCATGATTCTTTGTCTCTAAACTTAATTCAGAAGTTTAACTCTCCTGTAACAAATTGAGTTTAGCAATCCAGTTTTCCTGTTAGTCATAATTCTATTCTCGTGTCAAGAAAAATTGTTACACTTGAAGAATATAGATGGACACAAGGGATTCTGGTCTAGTGTCTTCATACAACTAAGCTATCCTTCAAGAATGTCTGGTTTGTTAACCAAAGATATCTGACTCACTATCTCTTTCCTTGAAGATTCAGCTGGACTCAAACAGTGAACATTTCTTAGACACAGGTGGGAAGGAAGAAGAGTGGCTAGCCTTAATTTCCAATTTCCATCCAATTTCTTCCATCTGCGATGCTAACCTTACTGTTTCTGTACTTCCCAAAACTATAAAAAGTTCTATTAACCAATAACTGGTTTTTAGCTGAAGAAGCTAAGATTCTATTTGCTGGTAAATTCATGCTTTACAAATAAATTGTGTCTTATGCTTGGAACTTTATGTCTCAATCATCTATGTTTTTTAATTGTTACAATATCCATTTATCCCTATTGATATCTATCATTTGTATATGGTTGTTTGTATCACATATATAGGTATCTATATAGTTTTGTAAGGTATTTCACAAAATTTCACAATATATCATGTATATAGATATCTATATATTTTTGTAAGGTATTTCACAGTATTTAAAGCACTATGTAAATATCAACTATTATTATTATTAATATTCATGGGAAGTAAGACTATAAAGCCTAAAGGAATGGATGGATCATGAAAAAATGAGTTGAGGAAATAAGAGATAAGTGTAGTCTAATCATTTGAAGAGACTGACAGTGAGTGAAAGGAAACAAGAAGCAATGTGTATAATATGTACAAGAGAATATGATTGAGATTAGTGCATAAAGTCTTTGAAATACATTTTACTGAAGTCTAACATATAATTAAGAATTTTCCCATGCTCAGTGTTCTGGTTGATATATGGTCACTGATTCCCAAGGTTTCCATCATTTCCATTTGTCAATTAGTTCCTCTTTACTGGTCAGAGTGCAGTCTAAAATATCAGTTCTGTAATTGCTTCCCTTATTTTCTAAAACCTAAAACTATCAATAAGGGAAATAAAAGATATGTGTGATCCTTTGGATTTCTAACTTTGATCCAAATAGTTGAAATCCTTCATCACAACCATGTCTTTCTTTTGTGCCAATCTACTAACCACCACACAATATATGGAGTATGTCAGCAATTTTAGTATCATTAAAACTATTTGGAATATCCTGCATATTAATTCTCAGATTACTACTTCCTGATATACCTAAGTGCTACCCACTTCCATGAAAAATCTGGAGAAAGGAAAGATATCTTCCTTTGTAAAGAAAATATGAAACATGTAGGGAGTAATGAATGTTTTTCTATGTAGTTATCAGCAAAAAGAATAACCTGACTAAAACAGAGGATTTCATGTTGTGAAATAGTGGAAAATGAATGGATAGGTAAGATGGGAGCAGCTACAGGATGATAAGGAACTACAGTTAATCCTCAACAATCACAAGGGAAATGTTCCTAGAAAACAGTGCAAAAGTAAAAAATGTAAATGTTTATATATATTGAAACTATGAGAAATAAAATTTAGGTTCCTATGTCCACCAAAAATTGTGATTTTTGACTAGAAATTGAAAATACTTTTATGCCTACAACTATTTATAACAAAACATTAATTCTGATAATTCCTAACACAGTAACCATGAAATAGCCAGTAAAATGCAGTACACAAAATAAAATTACATATAAAAACATACAAAACATTTTTTCTCTATAATTCCTTAGCATTCTGTGACCTTTCATACTTACATCTCAGTTTAAAAAAACTGATTTCAGACAGTATTCATTTATCATAACATATGGAATTTACAGTACCATATATTTGACAAATAAACTTCTTAAAACTAAAACATTTTAAAACTTGATTACCCTCCACTGTCAGATGACAGTGTGAGAACATTGTACTGTTGACTATATTGCTATAAACTTTTCTGCTTTGACCACCCTGTGAAAGTCAAGGAAGAGGAGGTTGCTAGGAGTTTATTTGATGCTGTCAGAAGACCCCAAGGTCTCAACATCACCTCTGATACTCTATCCTTCATGGCTGGTGGATATAGTTGGAGATATATTTTGAAATAAATCAACAGGAAGTCTGCTTTGTGAGCTAAGTGAGATCCTGAAGGGTCTCGAGTATGGGAACAAAACAGAGTAGAGGCAAGCTGACATTTAACTTTGAGGCTGTGATTAATGATGGGACCAGTAAAACATCTAGTAGTATGCTTGAAGCTCTTCACACTTGTGCATCGGGCCTCTCTTTTTTTTTTCTCTTCTGTGTATAGCTACAAATGTGCATGGTTGTCAACATGAAAGGGAAAATGAGGTTATTAATAAAACAAAAATGCTTGAAGTTGTGAAAGTTAAACATAAATGTTGAGAATTGATCTTATTTATAATTTCAAGTGGAAGAGTGATAGGATCAAAACAATACATAAGGCAGATGATTTTGGTTGCTATTTTTAGGCTTATTCTAGGATGGAGGGAAAATAAAGCTGTTTTATAATTTTAAGAGTAAGGGAATTAGATTTATAGACTAGGATGGTGTTGATGGAAATGAAAAGAAAGAGACAAGGCTAATTGATGGTTATAAGAAAAACTAATAGGATTTTGTGACTAATTGTGAGGAAACAAAAGCCATTGAAGAATTGGGAGAATTATAGTGTTATGAACAGAATGGGGATTTGGAAAAGAAAATTAGTTCTGAAGGGGCAAAAGAGTTCCATTTTAGGCATACTAGAATTTTTAAGTCAAGGAATATTTACTTAAGATGGAGGGGAAATGGCAAAATCTCAAATATGTAGTGTCTTGAAGGCAATTAGGCATAATGGAGCTAAGAGTTTGGTCAGTAGAGAGGGACTAGAATTATAGAGTTGAACATTAGCAACATGAAAATTGTAGATAAAGCTTTAGATGCCCTACCTCCACTTCTTCACTAGTTCAAGTCCAGTCCTTCCTTTCATACCCAGATCCTTCATAAAATTTTCCTTAATGGTTTACCCTACAATAAATTTCTCATTACTTTGAGTTTTTAGCTTTGACTATCTATACTATTCATTTATCACTTAATCACTAACTGCCTTATAACATCTCTTCTATTTTTCTTAGATATTTAACTCATTTTTCTCCCTGATCTTTCTTTGTGTTCATATTTATACACATATATGTGTGTCTATCTAATAAGTTCATCAAGGAAAAGGGCCAATTTGTAACTAAATAAATACAAATTTTCATTAATCAATAAAATCTCAATATATATGCTATATTAATGCAGTGATCTGTTAGTATTACATTTTCTAGACCAAAAACATATTGATTAATAAGCATAATCCAATATTTTTCTCTCTTTCCCCTCTTCCCCACTCTGCAATTTAGCTCTCACCAAGGAAGAATCCAAGCAAAAAGATTTTCTTCAACCTTGTCCCAGTAAAATTATTCCAACTGAAATAGAGAAGAATGGCTTTTTTGGAAGATTTCCAAAGAGGAGAAAGCAATCCCGGATCCATATCAAAAACCTCCTTCTTAAATGGAATGCAAAAGGACCTATGGATCCTGCATCAAGGATGTTTTTAAAGAAATATCCAAAGTTCGTTATGCTATTTTCAAACATTAAAGATGGTGGTTCTTTGTATTTGCCAAGTGACAATTTGGTAAAATATGGAAGTAGTTCAGAAAAGTTAAGTGACCAACATAAAAAGAGACTACAGTACTTAATGGATTCAACCATGTCTTCTGAGACCCCAACATCAACAAGTTCCCAATTAGGACATTCATCCAGCTTCATAAAACTTGACATTGACCATTTAACTACACCAGACTCAAGATGCTCCTCTAGATTTGTGGATAAACAGGAAACTTTCTCTAAGAAAGAAAAAATGAAATGGTATGAAAAACTGAAAGAATCTCATGACACAATGAATAACCAAATTTTTTCATTTGATGAACTACCAGCAACTTTAGCAAGAAAGCCTATTACACAGTATTTGTTAGGTAAAAATCATCTAATCCTATGGATAATTTTTTAGTTTTTTCAAAAATTTTATGAAATTTTCTGTAAGATCTATACCTATACTTGCAAGGAAATATTCCTTGCCTATGGTGATTTATAAGAAGGATAAAACCACTGTAGGGAATATATGAATTTCCTTCAAGTTTCCAAGTCCCCACCTAAAAAACAAACACAGCTGTCTTTTTTTTCCCTCCTAGAGTTTTATCATAAAGAAGAGGAAAAAACAGACTTTAAAGAATCCACATCAATAGAAAATATAACCCGTTTTCCAGGTAAATTATTTACATTTACATTTCTCATAAGACAAGGTAAGAAAAACAACCCAAGGATAGACAAGGAGTGGAGAAGGTAAATCTTCAAACTTTCTAGGGCACAGGCATGTTTTTCTTTGGATATGTATTTTCTTTAGTGTTAAATAACATTAAAAACAGAGCTATGTGAAAAATCTTGGTATTTAAATTTTAATTTCCATTGAAACTTGGATAGATGATGTGAGTAATTGAACATTAGCTCTTCATTAGATATTAGTACTTATATTTAATGTTTAATCAGTTCAATTAATCAAGTAACAAAATTTTATTAAGCAACTATGTGTCAGGCACTGTCCTAGGTCCTAGGAATTGTAATAATCATAACAACAACAATAATACCTAGCATTTATATAATACTTAAAAATTTGCATTTAATACAACAATTCTCTGAGACAGGTCTTATTGTCATATATGTTATTATTATATATAACACTAATGTATTATATATTATTAAGTATATTAAATATTATTTTACAGGGAGAGACTATGACTTACCTGACAATTACACAATGAGTAAGTATTTGAACTTGGTTCTTCCTAATCCTTTGCCCAGGATTGTGTCCACTAAGACAAGGAAACAGTTCTGCTCACAGGACATTTATATGCTGTGGAATGAGTATAAAAATAGTTTAGAATTGAAAGTAGAAATGGGTGGGGAAATCAGAAAAGATGATATGTAAGATGTTAAATCTTATAGGAATTGAATGAATCTATGACTGAGACTAAGGACAGCATTTTAAGCAGTGGGAATGATCATTGCAAAGACCCAGAGCTAGAAAATCATGTGTAAGGAAAAGCAAGATCAGCTTGGCAGACCAGAGAATTTGGAAGGGGAAAAAATAATACACCAGGAAAGGTAGGTTGTGGCCAAGCTGTGAATGACTTTAAATTTTGCAATGGATATCCAACAATTATCATTCTATATCTCTTCTCCCTCATGTGGCTTGAGAAAGATATTTACTCTACTATTCCACTCATTGTCTTCCAGACAGTCTTCAGTGTAGCACCTGACCTCATCATTTAACTGAAACTACTCTCCAGAGTTACCGATGCCTTTTAATTGTTGTATTTATGGACATTTTCTCAATCCTCATCCTTTTAGAGCTCTCTACAACTTTTGACACTGTTGCTCACCCTCTTTTTGTGGATATTCTCTTTCCCCTTGGTTTTCATGACCCTGTTCTTTTGTCTGACCACACTTTTTCAGTATCTTTTGTTAAACCTTCCTCCAAGTCATGTCCACTAATTGTGGCCCTATTCTTTTTTCACTCTATACTATCTTGGCTGGTGATCTCACCAACTCCCATGGGCTCAATTATTATCTTTAGATCTATTTGTCCCTAACTCTCTTCCAAGATCCAGACTCCTATTACCAATTGCCTACCAAACATTTCCAACTAAACATTCCATAGGCATGTTGAATTCAACATGTCCAAAACTGAATTCATTATCATTACCTGATACTCTCTTCTGGATTTTCCTGTTACTACTTAGAACACAAAAACCCTCCCAATCACGCTAGCTCACAATCTCAGAGTCAGCTTTCTTTCTTCAATTGCCCAGAGTCAATGAGCATTTATAAAGTGCTTGCCATGTACCAACTACTGTACTAAGAAGTGAGTATACAAAGGCAAAATTTGTCCCTGCTGTCAAGGAATTTACAGTCTAATGAAAGATACAATATCTACAGAATGAGTTGGAGATCATCAGCAGAGAGAGGAGAATTGCATTCAAGGGAATCAGGAAAGACTTCTTGTAGATGAGATTTTAACTAGAATACTTACATTCACCCTTCTTTAATCTGTTGCCAAATCCTGTCATTTCTACATCTATATCATCTCTCATATGTATATGTATATGTAACTTTACTCTCATATATATACATATATATTTGTATATGTATGTATATGTAACTTTACTCTCATATATATACATATATAGATATGTATATATATGTAACTTTACTCACAAACCTGTTGCACACATGCACACACACATACACACATATATGTATATATATATATATATATATAAAACTTCCCTCACAGACCTGTCACTTTGGCACAGCCCTACTAGACATCTGAACTGGATGCCTTATAGACATTTTAAATTCAACATGTCTAAATGAACTTATTGTCTTTACCCAAAACCCTTCCTCCATCCTCTAAACTTCCCTATCACTGCCCAAGGCACTAACATCCCCCCTGTCTTCCATGCTTTCAACTTACATGTTATCCTTGACTCCTTATTGTCTCTCTCCAACAGGTCTTTTCCAAAGTTGATTTCCTTTGCAACATCTCTTGCATACACCAATGCAACATCCTATTCCATCCCCTCTGTTACTGTGAACCACCCTGGTGCAATCCCTCATCTCCTCATACCTGAATTATTGCAATAGTTTTCTGGTTGCTTGTCTCCTCTTCCTTCCACTATAATCCATCCTCCATTAAACCATCAGAATGATTTTCTTAAGCATAGGTTCAATTATTTCACTCCTCTAGTCAATAAACTTTAGAAGCAATTTATTACCTCCTCTAGAATTCAGAACTCTTCATAACATAGTCTCCCCTACTTTTCTCATGATCATATAGCTTCCCCTCCCCCTATATTCTGTGATTTGGTGACATTGACCTCTTTGCTTCTCCTTCTCAAGCAAGGCACTCCATCTCTTAGTTCTTCTTATTTTCACTATCATTAAATGCATGGAATGCACTCTTCCTTCAGCTTTATTTCCCTGGCTTCCCTGGTTTCCTTCAGGTTCTTATTAAAATCCTGCCTTTTATATATGTCTCCTGTCTGTTAATTATTTCTCATTTATCTTGTTTATACATAATTGTTTGCAATAATTGTCATCACCATTAAATTATGAGGTCCTCAAGGTCAGGAATTGTTTTTTGCCTTTCTTTGTAAACCCAGCACTAACTACTGTGCCTTGCATATTTCCTGACTGACTGACTGGTGCTTAAGATGGAGAAGGGTTAATGGGTAGGGTAAGTGGAAGCTTTTAAGTATTTCAGTTCTGTTATTTTATTTTATAAAAGTTGTCAGTTTGTGCAGTGCTTCCCTCTTTTTGCTGTATTGATTCAGCTATTATGTAGATTTCTCACAATTTTTTTTTTCTATTCTGAGGGTCTTTTTGGTACGAGAAACTATGCTGAAAGCAATAATTAAGTCATCATAACAATTACTTGACTTCCTTCTTTAGGTTCTCAGTTTTCCTGACAGAATTTTTTTTCATTACCTCTTTGTTACTTGCGAATTGATATTGTTCTTTTAAAATTTTTGGTAATTTAATTCCCCCCCTTTTTATTAAGTTAGTTTATGATTCTTCAGTTGTATTAGGTTTTGCAAAACAAAAAGAAATAGCCCTTGGGTTTTGTTGACTATTTCTATAGTCTTTCCTTTCAATTAGGCTTCTCCAATTTTCATATCTTTTAAGAATGAATTTATTGATTTTAATTTTTTAATTGCACACAGTTAATCTCTGCTTTTTGAAATTCTGTTACTTTATGTGTACTAGATTACATTTTACATAGAACTGTTTAATTTGTATGTCATAAATTTTGATATAGCATCTCAATGTTATCATTCTTTCTCAAAGTTATTGTTTCTATGATATATTAATTATTCAGGATATTATTCTTTAGTTCCCTTTTGAGTTTGTATCTTTTTCATTGTTTTGTTTTAATTACTAGTTTTTCTTTTATATTGTCTTTAAAGAATATATTTGAATTTTCTCAACCTTTTAAAATTTGTGTAGATAATAGTCTTCCACAGAAGACTCAGCAAAGTTGATGGCTAATAGGTGAAAGACATTGAAAGGTAAAAATAGAGGGACTTTCAGAGGCAAAAAAAAATCCTTTTTACCTTAAAGTCTGATTCATTGTTACATATTTTAAATCCTCTTATGTTTTGTTGGGTATATGACAATGCTTTTTTATATCTTTTCTATTTCATATTTTAAGTTTTAAATACATTTAGAAAGAAAAGAGGAAACTGAATTTTGAATAACTGAATTATATACTCTTCGTATATAATTCTCTAAGACAATTAGAGACTTGTTATTTTTGTCTCTAACCATTCATCTGTACAATGAAAGCAATGAATAGTGTTGAAAAAAGAGCCAACTTCAAAATGGGAAAATGGGTTGTCTTAAATATTATAACCTCAGCCAGATGAATATAGTGAATGTCATCCCTACAGAGTGTTCCCTGGCTCATCTTTCAACTTATATTCAATATTATATAGCATTCAGATCTCCTATGAAATCAACATGCTTTTCTTTTTAGATTATTCTACAGAACCAGCAGAGTCTGAGAAGGAACTCATTGTGTATGGTGAAGGTTATTATAAAGAAACACTACAATTACCAGATGATCCAAAAATGAACCTTGCCAAAATAGCTGTCATGAAATGTCATGAATTTGGAAGAAATGCACTTAGTTTAAAGGTACAATATTTTTCAATGATTATATTTATTAGTATTTCTTTTTCTTTAACCTTTAAACTTAAGCTATGATGATGTCATCACATTTGCCATCACAAATGAAACTTCCTTTAGATGTACACCTAAATTTTGATGGACCAATAGCATTATATAAAAAATATTATGCACGAATGCATCCTCAAACCTACCTGCTTGTTTGAATATATAAGAGCTTAAATTTCATTTCTGTGCATTTAATATTTGGTGATTTCATTTAAAGTAATTTTAATGAACTCTCCATCATCCAATATGTTGAGGTAATAATGTTCTTGCATTTGTGAAAACTATGAGTTGGAAGTCAGCTGTGAGACACAATTGATAGACTTCAACATTCCCTGGCCCTCAGCTCTCAGATCAGCCCGAGTTTGGACACCTCTCTCATTGCCACTATCATTTCTTCTCATCTTGTAAGCAATGACTATAGGAAAATCAGTTAGGCTACACAGTGAAGATGATCTTTGGAGATTTTTCCCTCATGTGCTTTGGGGAAGATGTGGTAAACTAGGACCAGAATGCCTGTTTACATGTGTTGAACTGGTCTGTATTTTGTGAAGTTTACAGTGTAAGTTGAGAGAATAGAGGAATCAATGGCTATATTAAGATTGTGAAGGTGGTAACTACTTAACCAGGGAAGATTGTTGTTTCTGTCTCATGTTTTGTTGACCATTTCTATAATCTATCTTTTTGACCTAGTTTTTCTAATTTTTCTAGCTTTTGGGAAATAGTTTATTGATTTTTTAAATTACATGCTTGGTTAATTCTCTGCATTTCTGTTTTGTTAGTATACTAACAAAACTGTATCTAACATATATATATATATATATATGGTCCTAACTGCTGAATCTCTGGAGAGTAATTGCTCACATTTAAAATTTACGAAATTATTTTCTTGCCTCAAATGTGGGGAAGATAATACAATTAACACAATATTCTTTCTTTTTTTTGGGGGGGGGGCTTTTTTGCTGAGGAAATCAGGGTTAAGTGACTTGCCCAGGGTCACACAGCTAGGAAGTGTTAAGTGTCTGAGACCAGATTTGAACTCAGGTCCTCCTGACTTCAGGGCTGGTGCTCTAACCACTGTGCAATCTAGATGCCTCATAATATTCATTTTACAGGTGAAGAACTGAGATCTAGAAGGGCTAAAATTTAGGTCTTCTGACTTTGAGCTCAGTAATTTTGCCACTTGCTGTTCTTTGGTGTCACAAGCTCATGCAACATGTCTTTGTTTCCCAGATGTTTGTTTCTAGGCCTCAATTAAACACTCAAGCTGCTATATAGAGCTAAGAAACAGAGCACATAAAAGAGTAAATCCCTTACCACAAAATTTTTTAATCTGTCTTTTTTCTACTCACATGATCACTCTAGTTGAAGGTCACTTGAATTGAAAGGAAAATTCTTCATTTGGATTAATTAATGAGGCAAAACTCAGGAAAAAGAAAATTAATAAGAGTTTATTATAAGTGTGTTAGGGTAGTAATCAGTTAACAGACTGATCACTGTAATGTGGTCAGAGTAGCAATACCTAGCTCAAAATATGTGACAAATTTACAATGGCAGATTTATTTAGGGAAAGAGGTTACAGAAAAATGAAGGGATACAATAGACACCAGGAATGGTAAATATGAAATAGAGTTGAGAGAGCATATAGTTAGCAAGGAAAAAGACAAGTTCCCCTGGGAAACTCACAATTAACCAGAAGAAAGGAAATATTCCATGAGGTGGTCACTGACTGGCAGGTTAGACTGACCAGAGTTAGCTAGAGTAAGGAGAAAAGCAACATTAAAGGGAAGGTACTATGAGGGAAAGAAAGAGAGTACTTCATAGTGCGCTTAGTCCTGAAAGAACTTAGCAAGGATCTTCATTATAAGCAGATTTTATAGGAGAAATATAACCTTGTAAGTTTTTTAGGAAAACCAGAGAAGTAAAAGCATGAAATCAAGAGGGGAGGGGTCAGGAGCCAGATAGTATATACCTGCCTAAAGATATGCTAATAAATATCTCCAAAGGCTGTTTATAGATACCAATTGATTGGGGATTGGACAATGGGGGTAAAGAATTCTTTCCTAGATAGTGAAAGTTAAGTTCCTATCAAGGTTGTCTCAAAGGTTTTGTGAATGTCTTTAAAGATGCTAACTGGTTGGTTGGTGTCCATCATACTCAAAGAGAGGACCAAAATGACGTAACTATGTTAGAGTTGAGCTACAGTGTGTCTGACTGTGGCTGATCAGACCAATACAAGCTTGGAATGCTCTGCCACAGGTAGGACACAAATAGTCCTATGACCATTTGGAGTAGCTTCTCTAATTTTGCACATCTCACATTTCTTTTGGGCTAATTCAATTCTGCTTCATTCATATAACACACTACTTCTCTGATGAAGGAACACCATGATGGGTGGTTGTAGAGCAGCTACGTGGAGAAGTGGAATGAGCACCAACCCTGGACTCAGGAGGACCTGTATTCAAATATGACCTCGGACACTTAACACTTATTGGCTGTGTGAGCATAGGCAAAGATGTTAACTATATTGGAGACAGGATGGATGAATTAATAATAGACTTTGACTTCATAGTTCTAGGCTTCTTCCTGACAGGGGAAGAGAATAAATCACATCAACTGAAGATCAGTGATAGCTTCAAAGCAGGGCCAGCTTGTAGTAGGAACTTTAAAAACAATGAATAGGTCCACCTCAGCAAAAGAAGTTTCACCCTTGCATTTCAGTTCCTCCCCAAGATAACAAGAAACATATAAATTTGTAGGTGGGGTACATACTTCATATATAGATGGTATGTGAGTGACAAAGAGCAAATAATGCAAAAAACTGCTGACAGAAAACTGTTGCCTTTCCCTGCCTTTCCCAACCGAGCTTCCTCTAACAAAAGATTTACAAGTAGAGTTAGGAATAGTGAGTCGATGTAACTTCAGTAATACCCCATTTGGTGCTATCCATATATATGGAAAAGACTGAACAACAAAAAATATATATGTAGTTCAGCATCACAGTCATCTACCTCACCTTTATTTCCTTTTCTTTTTTTTATTAAAGCTTTTATATTTGCAAAACATATGTATGGGTAATTCTTTTTTGTTTGTTTTTTAATTTTTTTTATTGAAAGCTTTTTATTTACAAAACATATGAGTGATTTTTCTACATTGACCTTTGCAAAAAACTTATTTTTCCAAGCTTTTCCCCTCCTTCCCCCCACCCCCACCCCTAGATGACAGGTCATCAAATACATGCTAAATATGATAAATTATATGACAAATCCAATATAGCTATACATATCTATACAGTTATCTTACTGCACAAGAAACATCAGATCTAGAAAGAGAAGAAAATAAACAACCTAAGAAGGAAAACAAAATGCATGGAAATATTCACAGAAAGCGTTAAAATGCTGTGTTGTGGTTCACACTCAGTTCCCACAGCCTCACTCTAGATGTATATGACTATCTTCATCACTGAACAATAGGAACTGGTTTGAATCACATCATTGTTGAAGAGAACCATGTCTGTCAGAATTGATCATCGTATAGTCTTGTTGCTGTGTATAATGTTCTCCTGGTTCTGCTGATTTCACTCAGCATCAGTTCATGCAAGTCTCTCCAGGCCTCTGTGAAGTCATCCTGCTGGTTGTTTCTTACAGAACAATAATGTTCCATAACATTCATATACCATAATTTATTCAGCCATTCTCCAATTGATGGGCATCCCTTCAGTTTCCAGTTTCTAGCCACTACAAAAAGGGCTGCCACAAACATTTTTGCCCATGTGGGTCCCTTTCCCTCCTTTAAAATCTCTTTGGGATATAGGCCCAGTAGAAACACTGCTGGGTTAAATGGTATGTACAGTTTGATAACTTTTTGAGCATAGTTCCAAATTGCTCTCCAGAATGGTTGGATCCGTTCACAGTTCCACCAATAATGTATCAGTGTCCCAGTTTTCCCACATCCCCTCCAACAATTTGTCATTATCATTTCCTGTCATTTTAACCAATCTGACAGGTGTGTAGTGGTATCTCAGAGTTGTCTTAATTTGCATTTCTCTGATAAATAGTGATTTGGAGCACCTTTTCATGTGACTAGAAATAGTTTCAATTTCTTCATCTGAAAATTGTCTTCATATCTTTTGACCATTTATCAATTGGAGAATGGCTTGAATTCTTATATATTTGAATCAATTCTCTATATATTTTAGAAATGGCCTTTATCAGAACCTTTGAATGTAAAAATATTCCCCCAGTTTACTGCTACCCTTCTAATTTTGTCTGCATTCATTTTGTTTGTACAAAAACTTTTTAACTTGATATAGTCAAACTTATCTATTTTGTGATTAATGATGATCTCTAGTTCTTCTTTGGTCACATATTCCTTCCCCCTCCACAGGTCTGAGAGGTAAACCATCCTACATTGTTCTAATTTGTTTATAATACCTTTCTTTATGCCTAGATCATGAATCCATTTTGACCTTATCTTGGTATATGGTGTTAGGTGTGGGTCAATGCCTAATTTCTTCCATACTAGTTTCCAATTATCCCAACAGTTTTTGTCAAATAGTGAGTTTTTATCCCCAAAACTGGGGCCTTTGGGTTTATCAAACACTAGATTACTATTGTCATTGAGTATTTTGTCCTGTGAACCTAACCTATTCCACTGATCCACTACTCTATTTCTTAGCCAGTACCGAATGGTTTTGGTGACCACTGCTTTATAATATAGTTTTAGATCCGGTATAGCTAGGCCACCTTCATTTGCATTTTTTTCATTAATTCCCTTGAAATTCTTGACCTTTTGTTTTTCCAGATGAATTTTGTTGTCATTTTTTCTAGGTCAGTTAAATAATTTCTTGGGAGTTTGATTGGTATAGAACTAAATAAATAGATTAGTTTAGGTAGTATTGCCATCTTTATATTCGCTCGACCTATCCAAGAGCACTTGATGTTTTTCCAATTGTTTAGATCTGACTTTATTTGTGTGGAGAGTGTTTTGTAGTTTTGCTCATATAGATCCTGACTTTCCCTTGGCAGATATATTTCCAAATATTTTATACTATCGATAGTTATTTTGAATGGAATTTCTCTTTGTATCTCTTGCTGTTGCATTTTGTTGGTGATGTATAAAAATGCTGATGATTTATGTGGATTTATTCTGTATCTTACAACTTTGCTAAAGTTGTGGATTAATTCTAATAGTTTTTTAGTTGATTCTCTAGGGTTCTCTAATTTGACCATCATATCATCTGCAAAGAGTAATAATTTGGTTTCCTCATGACCTACTCTAATTCCTTTAATCTCTTTTTCTTGTCTTATTGCCAAAGCTAGCATTTCTAATACAATATTGAATAGTAATGGTGATAGTGGGCAACCTTGTTTATCCCTGATCTTATTGGGAATGGTTCCAGTTTATCACCATTACATATGATGCTAGCTGATGGTTTTGAATAGATGCTACTGACTATTTAAGGAAAAGTCCATTAATTCTGATACTCTCTAGTGTTTTTAATAGGAATGGATGTTGGATTTTATCAAATGCTTTTTCTGCATCTATTGAGATTATCATATGTTTTTTGTTAATTTGGTTATCGATGTAGTCAATTATGTTAATAGTTTTCCTAATATTGAACCATCCCTGCATTCCTGGTATAAATCCTACTTGGTCATGGTGTATTATTCTGGGAATGATTTTCTGTAATCTCTTTGCTAATATTTTATTTAAGATTTTTGCATCAATATTCATTAGGGAGATTGGTCTATAATTTTCTTTCTCTGTTTTTGTTTTACCTGGTTTAGATATCAGTACTGTGTCTGTATCATAAAAGGAGTTTGGTAGGAGTCCTTCATTCCCTATTTTTTCACATAGTTTATATAATATTGGAGTTAATTCTTCTTTAAATGTTTGGTAGAATTCACATTTAAATCCATCTGGTCCTGGGGATTTTTTCTTAGGGAGTTGATTTATGACTTGTTCTATTTCTTTTTCTAAAATGGGACTATTTAAGTAATTTATTTCCTCTTCTGTTAATCTGGGCAATCTATATTTTTGTAGATATTCCTCCATTTCACTTAGGTTATCAAATTTATTGGCATAAAGTTGGGCAAAATAACTCCTGATTATTGCTCTAATTTCATTGGTGGAAAGTTCTCCCTTTTCATTTTTGAGACTAACAATTTGATTTTCCTCTTTCCTTTTTCTAATCAAATTAGCTAGAGGTTTATTTTGTTGGTTTTTTCATAAAACCAGCTTTTAGTTTTATTTATTAATTAAATAGTTTTTTTACTTTCAATTTCATTAATCTTTCCTTTTGTTTTTAGGATTTCAAGTTTGGTATTTGATTGGGGGTTTTTAATTTGTTCTTTCTCTAGTTTTTTTAGTTGCAAGCCCAATTCATTGATTTTCTCTTTCTCTATTTTATGCAAATAAGCATCTAGAGATATAAAATTTCCCCTTATTACTGCTTTGGCTGCATCCCACAAATTTTGGTATGTTGTCTCATTATTGTCATTCTCTTGGATGAAATTAGTAATTGTGTCTGTAATTTGCTGTTTTACCCATTCATTCTTTAGGATAAAATTATTTAGTTTCCAATTGCTTTTTGGTCTATTTTCTCCTGGCCTTATATTGCAGGTGATTTTTATTCCATCATAATCTGAAAAAAATACATTTATTATTTCTGTCTTCCTGCATTTGATTTTGAGGTTTTTGTGTCCTAACACATGGTCAATTTTTGTATAAGTTCCATGGACTGCTGAGAAAAAAGTAAACTCCTTTCTGTCTCCATTTAATTTCCTCCAAAGATCTATCATACCTAACTTTTCTAACATTTTGTTTACCTCCTTAACTTCTTTCTTATTTATTTTCTGGTTTGATTTATCTAGTTCTGAGAGAGGGAGGTTGAGATCCCCCACTATTATAGTTTTGCTGTCTATTTCTTCTTGCATCTCTCTGAACTTTTCCTCTAGGAATTTCCATGCTATGCCCCTTGGTGCATATATGTTTAGTATTGATATTGCTTCATTGTCTATGGTACCCTTTAGGAAGATATAATTTCCTTCTTTGTCTCTTTTAATTTGGTCTATCTTTGCTTTTACTTGGTCTGAGATCAGGATTGCTACCCCTGCTTTTTTTTTGTTCACCTGAACCATAATAGATTCTGCTCCAGCCTTTTACCTTCATCCTGTATGTATCTCTATGTTTTAGATGTGTTTCTTGTATACAACATATTGTTGGATTCTGGTTTTTAATCCAGTCTGCTATCCGCTTCTGTTTTATGGGAGAGTTCATTCCATTCACATTCACAGTTAAAATAACTAATCCTGTATTTCCTGCCATCTTATTTACCCTAGCTTATGCTTTTCTCTTTCTTATCCCCTTTCCCTCCTCCATACTAAAAAAAGCAAAAAGCTTTTGATAACCACTTCCCTCAAACAATCCTTCCCTTTTAGAGCCCCACCCCTTTTTTCTCCCCTTTCCCTCCTGTTTCCTTATAAGTATATCTATTATTCCCTCAGAGCCAAATCTGATGAGATGGAGATTAACCCAATTCTCATTCCCCTCCCTTTTTTCCCCTCAATCATTATAGGTTTTTTTTGCCTCTACATGTGATGTAATTTCCCTTATTTTACCTCCTTTTCCTCTTCTTCCAGTGTTATGCCTTTTCTACCTCTAATTTCTTTTTCAGTTTATCATATCATAATAATCATAAAATCACAGTAATCATATCATAATAATTATAGTGTAAATAATAGATTCATAAAATCAACCCTCATTCTATATCTATAACATAAATATAGTTCTCAAGAGTTTTTTTTCCTTGTTACCTTTTTATGTTTCTCTTGTGTTCTGTGTTTGTAGATCAAATTTTTTGTTCAGTTCTGGTCTTTTCAGTAGAAATAGGTGAAATTCTCCTATATCACTGAATGACCATCTTCTTCCCTGGAAAATAATGCTCATTCTAGCTGGGTAACTTATTCTTGGCTGTAATCCAAGTTCCTTTGCCCTTCAGAATATCTGATTCCAGGCCCTTCGATTTTTCAAAGTAGAAGCTGCTAGGTCCTGTGTGATCCTAATCGTGGCTCCTCGATATTTAAATTGTTTCTTTCTGGCTTCTTGTAATATCTTTTCCTTGGTATGATAGTTCTGGAATTTAGCCACGATATTTCTGGGGGACTTAATTTTTGGGTTTCTTTCAGGAGGTGATCGGTGGATTGTTTCAATAAGTATTTTGCCGTCTGGGTCTAAAAAATCAGCGCAGTTTTCTTTTATGATTTCCTGGAAGATAATGTCTAGGTTCTTTTTTTCATCATGGCTTTCAGGAAGCCCTATAATCCTTAGATTGTCTCTCCGAGATCTATTTTCCAGGTCAGTTGTTTTTCCTAGGAGATATTTCATGTTTTTCTCTATCTTTTCATTTTTTTGTTTTTGTTTGATTGATTCTTGACTGAACTTTATTTCCAACTGCATCATTCTAATCTCTGCTGCTAATTATGTCAAATTAGTGTCTATAAACTAGGAGACTTAAAATATTACAAATTATAATCACATGTCTCCATCAATCTCATAAAGTTCAATAAATTTAGATACAGAATCATAATCTCATGGACCAAGAAGACAAGCCTTGTTAAATAGGTCTTGGATCTAAGCTAAGGCATGTTACAGATTAAGCCACTTAGAGAACATAGCCCATTCTTGTTTTGAGGGGAGATGTACATATCACCAAAGTCACCAAGAAAGCTCAATAGACATAAATACCATAAAACAAAAGACCAAAGTAATGCAATAATCATTGATATCAAATAACAGTGATTTTTCTTGTATCCTGGTAACTTAATACAAATATTTAATTAATCAATACATTTCATCTTGAATCCCAGATGTCCCATGTAGGTATCTGGTCTCTGGAAGCATTTTCTCAAATAGGCCACCTGTTCAAGCAGCTCTGGAGTGGTCTCCTTCCAGTAGATTTGTCTCTCTGGCTCCAACTCAGCTGCAAAATCATAGGTGATTCTAAGAACAACTTTTGCAAAACATAGTCTCATTCTCATAGCCATACATTGCTACTGGAAAAACCATACCTTTGACTATACAGACCTTTCAACAAAGTGATGTCTCTCTTTTTTAGTATACTTGTCCAGATTTGCCTTACTTTTTCTTATAAGGAGCAATTTTTTTTAAAAAATTTCATTGCTTCAGTCTCTGTCTGAAGTGAACTTTGAGCTTAAGAATATAAAATCTTAGGGCAGCTAGGTGGCGCAGTGGATTAGAGCACCAGCCCTGAAGTCAGGAGGACCTGAGTTCAAATCTGGTCTCAGACACGTAACAGCTGTGTGACCCTGGGCAAGTCACTTAACCCCAATTGCCTCAGGAAAAAAAAAAAAGAATATAAAATCTGATACTGCTTCCATTTCTTCACCATTTGCCAGGAAATGATGAGACCAGTTGCCATGTTCTTTAGTTTTTGTTTATTTTTTTAAAATGTTAAACTTTAAATCCACTTTTAGACTTTTCACTTTTGTTTTTCACCCTCATCAAGAGGCTTCTTAATTCTTCACTTTCTATCATGAGTGGTATCATCTGTATATTTGAGATTGTTGAAATTTCTCTGGGCAACCTTAGTTGAGACTTTTGATTTATCTAGCCTGGCATTTCACATAACATTCTCTGCATATAAGTAAATAAATAAGGTGAAAAAATATATTCTTGTCCATTTCCAATCTTAAACCAATCAGTTGTTCCATGTAAGTTAAATATTACTTCTTGACTACCATACAGGCTCCTCAGGAGAAAAGTAAGATGATCTGGTATTCCTATCTCTGATGATTTCCCACATTTTGTTGTGACCCACACAAACAAATGCTTTAGTGTAATTAGTAAAAAAGTAGTAGATGTTTTTCTGGAACTTCTTTATTTTCTCCATAAATCCAGCAATTGTATGCAATTTGGTCTCTAGTTTATCTGCCTTTTTGAAATGCTCTTGTGAGCCTCACAGAATGCTCTTGTGAAAATTCTTGATCCACATATTGTTGAAACCTAGACTGCAGAATCTTAAGCTTAACCTTGCTGGCATGTGAAATGAGCACAATTGTTTGGTATTTTGCACATCCTTTTGCATTGCACTTCTTTGGGATTGGAAGGTAAACTGATTTTTTCAAGCACAAGGACCACATTGAATTTTTCAAATTTGCTGGCATATTTTAACAGCACTTTAACAGCATCATCTTTTAGAGTTTTATATAGCTCAGCTGGAATTCCATTACCTACATGAGCCTGATTGTTAACAATGCTTCCCAAAGTTCACTGACTTCTTTTTCCAGGATGTTTGGTTCTAGATCATGATTATTGGTGAATTTAAGAGTTTTTCTTATATAGTTCTTTTGTGTATTCTTGTTGCCTTTTCTTAATTTCTTCTGCTTCTGTTAAGTCCTTACCATTTTTGCCTTTTATCATTCCTGTTTTTGCATGAAACATTCCATTCATATCTTTAATTTTCTTGAAAAGATCTCCATTCTACTGCTTTCTTCTATTTCTTTGCATTGCATATTTAAGAAATCTTTTTTTCTCTGGAATTCTTTATTCAATTGGGTATATCTTTTGCTTTCTCCTTTCTCTTTCATTTCCTTCTTAGCTATTTATAAAGCCTCATTAGTCATTTTCCTTTCTTGCTCTTCTTTTTCTTTTCATTTTTTTGTTGTTGCTGCCTCCTATAGTTCTTCCTGTGGTTTTTCAGGCATTCTTATCTACCTAATCCATTCACTTAAATCTATTTTTCATCTTCACTTCATATTCATAAGAGATGTTATTTATATCATATCTATATG
This sequence comes from Myrmecobius fasciatus, assembly GCA_023553655.1. NCBI lineage: Eukaryota > Metazoa > Chordata > Mammalia > Dasyuromorphia > Myrmecobiidae > Myrmecobius > Myrmecobius fasciatus. Next base: position 20,110 of record JAJPUD010004947.1, on the reverse strand, counting down.
GTCAGATGGTTATCCTTACTTTCTTCAATTTAAGTCTGAAGTTTGCAATAATAAGCTCATGATCTGAGGCACCATCAGCATTAAATTTTATTTTAACTGTATAGAGCTTCTCTATTTTGGGGTACAAAAAATAAAATTGTAATATTTTGATATTGACTCCTTTGTAATGTGTAGGGAGCATATGTAGAGTTGTCTTTTGAGTTGAAAAAAGTATTTGCTATGACCAGTGAGTTGCCTTGACAAAACTTTGTTAGTCTTACTTCATTTTGTGCTCCTTAGCCAAATCTATCATTTGAATTGTTATTTCAATTATCTTTTGATTTCCTACTTTGGCATTCTAGTGCCCTATAATAGGTGTGACATTTTTAAAAATGTTATTTCTAAAAAATGCTGTAGGTCTCCGTAGAACTGATCAACTCTGGCATTGTCAGCATCAGTGGTTTGAGCAAAAGTTTTACTGTTGTGATGTTGAACAATTAATTTATCTTGGATTTGAATAGATATTATTGTGTCATTTTCAAGATGATACCCCAGTGTTGCTTTTTTCATCCTTTTATTGACAAAGAGAGCTACTCCAAATCTTCTAAAGAATTCTTGCCCACGATAGTATATGTAATGATTACCTGAATTAAAATCCTCCCATTTTTGTCTATTTAAATTCACTTAATCCCCAAGATGTCAGTGTTTAATCCTTTCTTCTCCACATCAGTTTACCTCAATTCATAGATCTCACAAGTTCCTATACAATATTGATATTTGCAGCATCAGATTTTCTTTTTGTCACCAGACATATCTACAATTGAACTTTCCTTTGAGTTTGGTTCTGCTGCTTTATTAGTAGTGGAGCTACTTATAGTTTTCTTTTGCTCTTCTTCAAGTACCTTCTGTCCTAAGGGGCTTATCTCCTGATATCATATCTTTTATCATTTTAATACTATCTCTGGGATTTTCTTGACAAAGATACTGGAGTGATTTGCCCTTTCCTTCTTGAGTAAATCACCTTTTGTCAGAACTCTATCCTATGACCTTCCATCTTAGTTGACTGTATATGGCATAGTTCATAATTTTATTGAACTATACAAGCTCTTCTGCCACCATAAGAAAATGATGTTAATGTACTATAAGTAACTCTTTGTTGGACAAGTTCACAGACATAGACATACCATTTTAAGGACCTATAAAAAGTTTGATTTCAAACACATCTTGCTTGGTTCTAATGAGATTTTTTTCCTCGAAGTATCTATAAAACTTAATGTAAAATTCTATGCCAATATTTTATTAATTTAACATTGATTTAACTGTTATCTTAATTTCAACAGATTTTAAAGAACTAAATGATTTTTTAAAAGATACCTGACCAACTTAAAGTGATTTTATATCTATTTAAGAATTATAGTATGTGAATAAACTTTTAAGAATTTATGGAGGAAAAGGCACTAAGGTGGATTTTTAAAGTGAAGGAAAAAAACTGACTAATATATGGTATAATTATTGATAGCTTTTTGTTTTCAATTTCTTCTAGGGTTTCTTTATAGATAAATGTCCAGACTTAAGTATTTTGGCAGATCAATTGGTATATCTTAACTTGTCCTACAATAATTTAGCTATCTTTCCCCCAGAGGTGAGTCCATTTCTAATTATAATTAGTGTTAAAATTTATTGATATTCTTGTTAGCAATCTATTGTTAATTAGTATCACAACTGGGAAAAGCTTTACTATAATGTGCTGTATCCTTATTAACTACATTTACTGGGGAATGGAATTGATAATAAGGAGTTTTGAAAAGCAAGGGGAAACCTGAGCACATTTAAAGGCAACAAGGAAAGAATAAGTAAGGAGAGATTAGAGATGAGAGGGAAAGAAGGAATGATTAAAAGGATCAACCTTCTGAAAAAGACAGGGGAGAAGGATTGGGATTGAGGCCAGAGATAAAAGGGCTGATTCTATTAAGAAGGGGCACCTCTTCCTCATTGACAAGAGGTCTCCAGAAGAAGAAAAGGCTCAGGTCTGACTTTGTAATGTATAAGAATGTAAAATATTGGAATGGGGAAGGGGGATTAGATTTTTTCATGTTTCTCTGAAGTTCAAAACTAGGGAGTAAATTGGTGGAGAGAGAAATAAATTGTTCCCTTCACTGAAATTATATGTTAGTGCCATTTTTTTTCTTTTATGAATTCTTGCTGATCTTTTGGGGCCCAAGTCAATGGCCATCTCCTTTACAATAATAATAGTTAACATATATTAAAACTTTAAAGTTTACAAAACACTATATATGTTATATCATTTGATCCTCACAAATATTCTTATGAAGTAAATGCTCTTATTACTTTCATTCCCTTTTTATAAATGAGGAAACTGAATCTGAGAAAGGTTGAATAATTTTCCCCAGGCCACACAGGTAATCAGTACCTGAGGCAGGATTCAAATTCAAGTTTTCTTGATCTAAATTCAAAACTCTATTTTCTAGATCACATATCAGCCCTTTTTTTTTTTTTTTTTTTTTTTTTTTTTTTTTTTTACAAATCCCTCCAAATACTTCTCAAATGGATATAATCTCTTCATCTTAACTACCTTCAGCATTCTTTTTTGGATTTTCTTTTAGGAAATCACATTCTTTCTTATAATGTCCTTATTTTATTTCCCTTTATTAGATTGCCATGTCCTTAAAAATAGAGAGTAAATCTTACTCATTTTTGTTTTCCCAAATACACATTGTAGAGAGACTAATAGATTATAGTTGCTCAATTAGTGTGTTATGTGAATGAGTAAACCCAATTTATGCAGTATTCTCTAGACGAGAGAGACATCCCTATTCTGGGATACCTGACCACTGTAATTGTTAGTTAGGCACTATTAGTAAGCCTTAATTGGGAGCATGATATAGTAAGAAAAGTAAAAGGAAATTAAAGTCTTCTACTTCATTGATCATACACCTTTTCCCTGTAGAGATTACACTCAGTTTTTCTGGGTAGGTGATTCTTGGTTGCAATCCTAGTTCCTTTGCTCTCTAGAATATAATATTGCAAATCCTATAATCCTTTAGTGTAGAAGCTGCTAAATCAGTTATCCTGACTGTGGTTCCATTATACTTGAATTGTTTCTTTCTGGATGCTTGCAATATTTTTTCCTTGACTTGAGAGTTCCAGAATTTGGCTGTAATATTCCTGGGAGTTTTCATCTTGGGATTTCTTTCAGGAGTTGATAGGTAGGCTCTTTCAAAAAATGTTTTACCCTCTGGTTCTAGAATATTAAGATAGTTTTCCTTGATAATTTCTTGAAAGATGATGTCCAGGCTTTTATGATGATGATGATGATGATGATGATGATGATGATGATGATGATGATTTCCAGGTAGATCCATAACTTTTAAATGATCTCTCCTGGATCTATTTTCCAATTCAGTTGTTTTTCCAATGAGATATTTCACATTTCTTTTTTTCCTATTTTTCATTCTTTTGGTTTTGTTTTATTGTTTCTGGATTTCTCACAAAGTCATTAGCTTCCATTTACTCAAATCTAATTTTAAAAAACTATTTTCCTCAGTGAGCTTTTGTTACCTCCTTTTCCATTTTGCCAGATTAGTTTTTTAAGGCTTTTGCATATTCATAGATTTTTTTGTACTTTATTTTGCATCATTCTCATTTCTCTGCTCTATTTTTCCTCTACCTCTTTTAGTTGATTTTCAAAATCACTTTTGAGCTTTTCCATGACCTAAAACCAATTCTTATTTTTCTTGAATGCAGAAGCTTTGACTTTATCTCCTTCTGAATATTTGTTTTGATTTTCCTTGTCACCATAGTAACTTTCTTTAGTCAGAATCTTTTCCCATTTTTTGCTTATATCCCCAGCCTCTTACTCCACTTTTAATTATTTGTTAAAGTAGGGCTCTCTTTCCATGGTAGAGGGTGTAATATCCCAAGCTTCAGGAATTTTGTGCAGCTGTTTTCAGAGATCCTTCTAGGAATGTGTAAGTTTTCAATTCTTCCAAGGTGGTATGATCCAAGGCAAAGTATGTTTACTACTCTCCTGGTCTATGCTCTGGTCTATGAGTGACCACAAGCATTCTTTTCTGCCCTGTAATTGTGAGAAGGGTCCACCACCTACTCTGACTATAAATTCTACTGTGTTAGTACTCCTCCTTTCCCTGGGACTGTGAGCCGGGACTGCATCCCAGATCTGACTATAGGCAAAACAGCAAAGTCCTTTCTCAGTACTAGTAAAGAGACCTCCTCCTGACCAGCTGTTCAGTTCTCTTTCTGACTGTGAGGTGAGGCTCCCAGAAGCCACTGGTGCTACCATTGCTGCTGCTGATAATGATGATTTAAGACTTCCGGGGCCCACTCCTGGTTTGCTGGTGTCCCGAGGCTCCTCACCCTTGTAAGACAAATCTTACCTGCTGATCTTCCAAGTCATCTTTTGTAGTCTGTGGATTGAGGGGTCAGTCAGTGCTGCCACTGATTCAGACACTGCAAGGCCAGTTGGTTTGTCCTTGGTTTGCTGGGGCCAGGCTGCCCTGGTGCAGCCTGCCCAGAACTGTACTACCCTCCTACCCTCATGACCTTTCCTGTTGACTTTCTAAGTAGTCTTCAGTTGAAAAATTGTCAGATACTTACTATATTTTTGTGGTTTCTGATGCTATAAAATTTGCTTAGAATCATTATTTAAAGGTTTGAGGAAAAGCTCAGGTCAATCCCTGCCTTTACTTTGCCATCTTGGCTCTACCAAAAAGAAAATTAATGCATGATTTGTCAGAGTCAGAAATATACTGGAAAGGGATTTATTTTAAATTTCAACTGTTTTATATTGAAAGGATTTCACAGTAATCTCTGAAATCTGATGATTTCTTTAAATATATTGACAATGTACTAATAAAGATATTAAATCTACTTCATTGTAATGATTCTTCAAATTCAAGAATCATTAATTTAGCAATTAAAAGAATAAATCATAGGGATTATTTATAACTATTTCTTATCCCTTTTCTGTTTTGTAGGTGATAGTTTTAATCAATTTACAAGTTCTGATCATGAAAAATAATCCCATCAAAGAGATACCTTCTTCTATTGAAGAATTAAAACACCTTACAATATTTGTCATTTCCTTTAATTTGCTAACTTCTCTTCCAAAAGGGTAAGGTGACAGATTTAAAGTAACTAGATACACAAGAATTTTTGGTTCAACAAGGAATTCTATTGATACAGTGCCTCACATACAATAGGTATTTAATTAAAAAAGAAAGAAAGAAAGAAAAAACTCATTGAATGAATGAATGAATGAATGCGACTGATTTAAAAGTAGACTATTCTTTGAATGACTCTTATACAGATCCAGCTTGGAATAATGGAAAGAGCACTATATTTGGAGTTAGAGATCATAGACCCAAATCCATGGTCTTAAATAATTTACATCTTTGGGCCTAAATTTTCTCATCTGTAAAAATGATCCTGTGATATAGTTCTCTATGACCTAGTTTTCTGCTTTGCTTCATAATAATAATATGCTATCTACTGACTGCATATACATACAATTAAATGAAGCTAGGAAATGCATGTAAAGACATCCACTTTCTTGGTACTGTTTGAAAAAATCACATAAAGAGAATTTCATTTGTATGTGTATACTCAAGTAGTCTGTGACTTGATTCTTCTGATATGTCAACAAGATACTTCATCCCTAGCTGTAGATCACAGTGTATACAGCACTGGACCTGGAGTCAGAAGACCTGATTTCTAATTCTGCCTCAGATACTTACCAACCATATTACTTTCAGGAAGGGTCTTAACCTTTATCTTAGTTTTCTCATTTGTAAAATGGAGATCACAACTGCAGCTACCTCCCAGGGTTATTTTGAGGATCAAATAACATAATATTTGTAAAGCTTAAAGCACTACATGGATACTACCTCCCTGTATGACCATTTAGATACATTATCTTGTGACTGAAGAATTCATCAGTCCAAGATTGCATTGGTTATACACTTAACCAAAACAGATCCTCACATTATAGACATACAATACATCATTGGACCATGCTCAAAGTCTTTCCAGTTTCATAGGATCTGCCAACACTTTAAAAAATCTAGGGTCACAGGGCAGAGGGCAGCTAGATGGCATAATGAGTAGAGCATCAAGCCCTGAAGTCAGGAAAATTTGAGTTCAAATCTGGCCTCAGACACTTAACTCTTATTAATTGTGTGACCTTAGGCAAATCACTTACCCCCAATAATCAAAAAATTTTAATAAAATTCTATTTTATATAACATTTGAATGTTAATTTTTTTAAAAAAATTTGCAGTAGAGAAGTTCTTAAACCCAGTTATAAAAAAGGGTTGTTTACATAAGCCAACATGTATAGTTTATTTTGCAAACCTTAAAGAGGTATGATAGATGTTATTTCAGTGTCTCAGGGGAGTCTGACATTCATCACAGTCTTAGGCTCTCCTTTTACTTTTATATTTCTAGAGCCATAGAAGTTACACACTTATGCAGTAATAATTAGACCCAGAAAAATTATATCTTCATACCTTCAATGAGCCTACGAGTATGCAGACCACTTCTCTGCCCCTTAGCTGGCAACCACCTTCTCATGCTTGCTATACCTCCACTTCTACAGTCTGTTCCTCTAATTGGTGAATTCCTCCAAAATCTCAATTTGAGGAATTATATCCATCAACCAAGTTTTTTATGTTTTGGACAGGCAATGAGCTATGCTCTTCTTTGAAAAGAAAGAAGTGCTTGGGAATAATTACATTTCAAAAACAATGCAGTGCTATCCAAAACTATTCAATGCCACTAAATCAATGATTTTTTGTTGATACTCATATGATTATTAGTCATAGAGAATCATGATATCTAAAGAATCAAATTATAAGTGATCTAAAAGACAAGGGAAAGACACATGCTAGATATAAATAGCCTGCAAAATGTTGCCAACACATCTTTGCAAGAAGTAGTGCAGCAAAAAAGCATAGGCAAGGAAAGATACATTTGGAAAAGGAGGTGAGCTAGTTATATTGTGGCAAAGAATATTTTTTAAAAAATTGAAGGGGAAGCTCCAATGCATTTCATAGATTTTCCATGAGGGTATATGGAAGGATAGGAATAAGAATATCTACATAAAAAGTACAATTCTGATCATTCATCATGGCCCGGGGATAGCTTTGGGGTCTTTAAAGCTATGCCAGAAAACTAGAGAAAAGGAAAGGACAAGAGGCAAAGAATTCTGGAGAAAGAACCATAGCCAAGCTTTCAGTTACTCTACAAAGATTTTTTAAATGCGCAGTACAAAATAACATAATTGAGTGTACAAATAGAATACCACACTAACAAGAAGTAAGAGAAGAAGGGATCAGGGGAGACTTAAATTTTATCCTACACTGATCAAAAGGGAATGTAAATGGAATGAATTTACCCATAAAAAAGATGATAGCAGAATAGATCAGCAAGCAGATCCACCTACATATATAGATATGTATATCTATGAGTAATCTATATTGATAAATATTTGTCTTTACAAGAAGTATGCTTGAAGCATAAAGATTTTCAAAAGTAAAACAGAGACTAAAGCAAATGTATTATACTTCAAGAGGGAAAAAAGGGTATGGGTGGATGGGGAGGGTAGAATTCATGATCTCATACAAGGAAGCAACAAACACCACAGTTTGCTGAAAGGTCATAAACAGTATTAATACTAAACATATATGCAATGAACAGTACCCAACAGTATTGAAACAGCACATAAATACTTTTTTAAAAGTTATATGAATTATTAGGAGAAATAGAGTATGAATTCTGGTAGGTTCTGCTAAGAAAAAGACTTTTTATGATAAACTTTTGGCTTAGGATGGGCCAGCTGTGCAAAAACAAACAATAACAACAAAATTCATCATCAACATGCCACTAAGTATAAGAAAAAGTGCAAAATGACTTTGAAGCTCATGTAGCTCCCATCTGTTTCCACTGTAAGAGTAACACAAAAACAAGTCTTAAAGTGCTTATTCATCTTTGGCTAAGTTGATGTTTTTTAAAAAGTTTACATCAGAAAAGACAGAGTTTGTGAATATAAGATATAATTTCAGTGCCATCAAAATAGAAATAACTATAGTTTTTCAGGTATTCAGAGATTTTTCTTTTCAAAGTAATTGATAGGATTTTGTAGTTCAACTCCATCTTGATAAAGTCCTTCGAAGAATGTGAAAGTTTACAAAGATATCAGCTTCTATTTTTCTTCTTCTATATCAACTTCTTAAATAGAAATATTGTCATTTTTTTTATTAGCATTCAGATCAGTGACTTCAGCACCTTGAGCAAATGGCCCTGAGTAAATTGAGATTCTGGGTGAATATCTCTTGCACATACAGATCCAGATATGATTGAATGCATTCTAGTCTTATCTTCAGTGAGATGTGTTCTTCTGCTAGGATAATTGTAATGTTTGATCCTTTATTAAGGAAATCAGGCCTTAATGGAAAGGCACAATATTTAGTATGGGCGCAAAATGTTCTTTGTTGTTATTCTGTCATTTCAGTCATATCTGACTCTTTGTGATCCCACTTGGAGGTTTCTTGACAAAGCCATTAGAATACTTTACCATTTCTTCAAGCTCATTTTACAGATGGGGAAATTGCAACAAATGGTGAAATAATTTGCTCTGAGTCACACAAGTACTAAGTGTCTGATGCCATATTTGAAATCAGGTCTTCCTGATTTCAGGCCCAGCATTCTATCCACTGAACTACTTCACTGCCTAGGCAAATCTTTAGAAACTAAGGAAGTAAGTTTTGTTAAAGGTATAATTGGATCAAAATTATTCTTTATTTGTCTTGAAAACAATCAGTACAGAATACCAAAAATGATAAAATGAATGAAATGATTTTCTGTGTCAGATAATTTGGAAATGTATTCAACTGAATTGATGACATCTGACTGGTAATAAGTTTCATTTCAAATTTTAAATACATGATATTTTGTATGTTATTATTGTTTCTAAATATTTTTTCTTATAATGTAAAATTTGGGAAACCATAGTATCAGAAGTGTTAGCAAAGTAAATTCTCTTTAATATGTATTATTAGATTATGAATTGAGCTGTTAAAGAAATGTGGTCAAAATGTTTGAGAAATATTAGACATTTGATGGGGTATCTTTTGCTTTAAAATGGACAGTTACAATAACTTACTATTGGGGGGGAAATAGCAAAGTCATCTTTAAGTTACCCTTGTCTGTGAAGTTTCTTGGGAATTCCTACTTGTGAAGGGTCATAAAATCTTATCAGCCCTCCTGATCTTATATTATAATATTTTGAAATACTGAAATTTGAGAAACTAGAAACTTAAAAGTTTACTTATAATGAAAAGTGAGTTTTATCTAATGTTATTGGGCTTTCATTTAGGAAAATTATGAAATTTTATCTCTCAATAAATAGCATGTTTTGAAGTTAAACATCTTGAACCAACATAGTAATGTTAGTTACATAGTGGATGTTAGATTCAAAGATTTATTTTTGCCTTAGGAGTAAAAAAGCAATATAGACATCTATTAGTCTGGAAGGTTAAAACCAATTATGATGTGTGTGTGTGTGTGTGTGTGTGTGTGTGTGTGAAACTACAGAATGTGATTATTATAATTAATAAATGAAGGATAAATGAAATTGTTCATTTTGAAATATGAAGAAAAAAATGTCCTAAGCTGTGATTAGTGAAATTTTGCTATTTGAGGTAAAATCTTGTGGAACTATAATATTGTTCTAAGTTTTTTTTTTTTTGCTTTTTGCTGAGGCAGTTGAGGTTAAGTGACTTGCCCAGGGCCACACAGCTAGGCAATGTTAAGTGTCTGAGATCAGATTTGAACTCAGGTCCTCCTGACTTCAGGGCTGGTGCTCTATTCACTGCACCACCTAGCTGCCCCTTGTTCTGAGTTTTGATTTCAGAGATGTTTGTATGAAGTGTCATTGAGTTTGTAGTCCACCATTCAAGGGAAATGCTATATGCTGCCCAAAGGGAGTTCAGTATGAGAACTAATACCCATGGATGATTATGTCTGGGAAAGATGAAGGGATGATCTTGCATAGGCAAAGGTAGAATCCTCTTGATTCAATTTCCCCATTGTGCTATCTTTTTTTAAACAGAAAATTCACTCAGCTGTTTATTCTGAAGATGGCTATGATACCCTCTGAAGAATGTGAAACATTGCTGTCTTTGAGTGTAAATTGTGATTCTTCCCTGTAATCAAAGAGCTATATATGTGTAACTCTAAGCAAGTCCCTTAACCTCTCTCTGCCTCAATTTACTCATCTGTATAAAACCTACCTCCCAGAATTGTTACTTGTTATAATCCCTGTCAAGTCAGTCTGTACCCTTGAGGGACAGTCTTGATATCATCTTAACCTTTCCTTTCCCTTTCATAGCACATTTCTTTGATCAGGGTAGGTAAACTAAAAATTTTTCACTGTATTACCAAATACATTAATTAATAGATTGATATTAGGCCAACTCTGAGTTATTATAATAGGTTGTAAATATGAAAGATCTTACTATTTCTATGTAAAGTTGTGGTCAATTCCATAGCCTAAGCAACTACGGAAATGAGTTCTTAGACTTGCCATCCTTTGCTAATAATTATATACTCATGTATAAGATTAAGTCCTTAAAGTATCTCATTTTTTCAGGATCAAATGAGGATAATACCCTCAAAAGGAGGAAATAAAACAAAAATGTGAAAGTTTCTAATTAAATGGAGCAATAAATGTTGATAAAGTAATAGGGTCAGACTCTAAAATAATTTATACATACAGAGATATATGTGTGTATAATATGTGTATGCATATAGTATGTATGTGTACATATATGTACATATGCATGTGTTCAATTAGTTTCTAAACAATTGTAATAGAATATAGAGGCCTTGGGTGTCTTTTGGGTGGTATTAAAAATGGAAATTTTCTGAAGTTTCAGGTAAATTATAGGTCCCTAATTTGATGCTCTTCTTATAGCTCTGTTATTAATAGCATCAGAATCATAAGATTTGAGCTTGTTTTCACCACATGAACTAATTATTGGAAAACAAAATTTAGAAGTTGTACTAAATTATATTGACTCTTGTTACTGGAAGATTTTAGCAAAATTATCTAGGAATCTCTGCAGGTGATTTGAAACTAGAGAAGCAGATTCATTAGGAGACTTGGTGTCTTTATTCCACTGGAAAACTCATGTACCACTTCCTAGAGAGAAAATATTAGGTTCATATTTTAGTTCAGTCCCTATATATTATAATCTCAGTAAGTTACAGGCCAAAATCCTTCTTTGTCCTGAGTCCGAGGCACCCTGATTTCTTAGAACTTCCCTAAGGGACTAGAAAGCTGCAATATTTGGTAGATAATTCTCCCTGCAATGTTACCATGGCTTGAGCTCCAGGGTCCAGTGGGAAATCCAGCACCCACACATAAAATTATACTCCCCTCCAATTCCAAACTTAATTCTCTATGCTATAAGATAAAAGGAAGGAGAAAAAAAGATAGTCCTTCCTTCCTCACCAGTTTAGATTATGGTGCTTGTGTCATGGATGAATTTGCACCTTCAGATTCTCTGAAAACCTTGCAAAAGAGTACATGTGAACCAGTCTGGTAATTTTAAAGATACAACCTGTTCTGAGTATGCAGCCAACTGAAAGTGGCTACACAAGGTAAGGGAATGTAAAATGTCTTCTCCCCAAAGCCCCACCTTCCATTATAGGTGATCTGGACATATTCCAAAACCTTGTTAAACAAATAAAAGAAAACTTCTTGCCTTACAGAAATTAAAAGACTATGTATAAGCCATATCATCATACAATCTGTTAACAGTTATAAGAAATTGCTTTAAATAATACACTTTCAGCATTTATCTTTTGATGGTATTTGAACTTACTTCTGCACTTATAGACCAGGTGCCAATCCATGTTGCAAAGTGTTTCACTGCTTTGCAAAGAGTTCAGAATTCTCATTTAAAGTCATTTAAACATTTAAATTCTCAGTTTTGCAGAACTTTTAACAATAAAAAAGTCAGTGTTCATATAGTGCCTTAGGATTTACAAAGAATATTAAATGTTCTAACTTTTGATTCTAGTAATAATGCTGGGAGGTAGGTTTTTACAGATGAGTAAACTGAGGCAGAAAGAAGTTAAGTGACTTGCTTAGAGTCACACACTGTTAAGTAGCTGTGGCAGAACTTAAACACAGGTCTTCTGACTTGAAGCTCAGTGCTCTTATTACCTGAGCCAAGTTTCACCTCCTTCTACATCTTGATCACCAAACAAACAATTGCATATAGATAATAATCAAAAGCAACATAGAGGTCTGGGTCACCTATGTAAGACCAAATAACTTCACTCTTTGTTGGCTGAATGTTTATAACTGCCTGAAAGGTACCCAAATACATCACATAAATGTTGGAGGACAGGAAAACTGGGATAATATGCCATCTAGCAGAGGGTCTAAAAACTTTAATAATTTCAAAATAGGGATAAGTGTAAACAATATTTTGAAACATCTATAACAATTATAACATGATATGAAATTATCTGTGACTTTGGTGGTAAAGTCACAAGTGCTACAAATAACCCTTGTAATTTGTTGTCTAATTCATCAATTAAGGAATTAGTAAATTCTATTTATTTTTTGTTATATATGCAGGCAGAACTTGAACTCAGATCTTCCTGACTGAGGCCAGCTGTCTAGCTATTGTACATTGCTGCTTCTCTTTAGAAAAGAACAATGTCTATAACTTCTTTACATTTAGTGAAATTCCTAATATTCTCTTAATTCTCCATAAGTGACCACCACATAATTATTTTATAGCATGCCGATTTTCTCTCCTTTTAAGGTTATTTACATTGTCTGAACTTGAGTTCCTGGATATCTCCTACAATGAAATACCTATTATTCCAAAGGAAATCCAATATCTCAGGTATTTAAAAAGCAGTAAATATAATAAAGTTCATGTATTTTCAACATGTATTTAATCACAAGATAGAATTGTTCATTTGGGGAGAATTTAATTCATATAATATATTTTAAATAGTAATTTGAAAGCAAGTAAAGATAGAATATATAAAGTATCAATTCAGGAAGAATGTAAATTGTGATTTCTCTGTAGTGTACTAATTAATCAAGAAACATTTATAAAATGCCTATTATGTTCCAGACACTGTGATAAAAAGAAAACAAAATTTTTCAAAACTGTTTGAAAAAGAATTTTAATGATTGCCTAACAATACTGAGTTACCTTTATTCATATTTAAATACTAATCACAACTAATTTCAAAGATCCTTAAACTTGAGATAAAGAAACCCAAGACTAACAAGCTTTAAATGAAAATGCAAGAATATATAAAAAGAACTTAGTTGTACTTAATGTGCATTTTTTTTAAACTGCTTGATGTCTAATGCATTAGCCAAATCTGCCTTGTTTAATTTGATTTTTACATTTTCTCTAAGCATAATTCTCCCAGATGCTTTTCTGTCTGTTTCCATCCCTAGGAGGGAAAAAAGAGAAAAGTCGTTTTGTACACAATAGAACTGAGATAAGTGAATTATTTCAAAAGAAAATTAGTAATGTTCTTTTTTTCTTAACAAAGGGAAAAGGAATTAGAAGAAACAATTGTTACAGTATAAACAAATATATTAAGAAAATACCTTATGCTATTAAGGCCAGGAATATCCTAATTTGATTGACATTGAGAGCTTGTCCCTTAAATGTTTCAATTAATTTTATTTTTAGAGAGACATTAAAGTATTCTACTGGTTAAAATATAACATCAAAGCTGTGGGGCTTTACTACTGACATTATACCTGAAACAAAAGCAAAGAATGTAGGTAGATAAATGAAGAACAATGACTTTTCCTCTATTTTTGGTTCTAGCTCAAATTTATTTGCATAGTAAACCAAAGAAGATTTTCAGAGGAGTCTCTAACTATAAGTCAGATAATTGTTTGTGACAAGAGACTGTGATTTCAAATTTAACCACAGAGATCAAGAATAAATGACAATCTTCATGTGAAGTCACCTTGCCTGTTTTTTTTTAAGTGGATATAGTCTTGCTGAGACTAACTAGTTGTTCAACTGTATTTATTAGGAAAAGCCTTTTAGTCAATACCCCATAATGGATCACAGATGAACTAGGAGGTAATTCTAAAAAGACATATCCCAAAAGCTAGTGAGATAAAACATTGCCCAGCGAACTCAAGAAAACCTGTACAAAGATATGTCCAGTGGATTTTGAAGCACCTTCAAGATAACAAGAGGCAGATGATGATGACCAGGCTGAGAGAGTAGTGATTTCACCATTAGACATGAGAAAGCATGCAGGTTGCCCTTCATGCCTGTGCTTTGACCACCCATGTTCCTAACATGCATTCCCCTTTGTGAGTGCTATGTATTTAGGGTATAAGTATTTGTGGGAGAGATTTTTCTTTCCCCAAAGATTAGGGGAAAGATGTTCTGTTATTATCCTTCTTTCTATGCTATCTTATTAAATGTCTTTTCTTTGAGTCAATTGTATCTGCTTACCAAGGATACATATTTACTATATTTTTACAATATTTACTATAAAGATGTAAATATTAGGTGAGAGCTATGGTTTTGACTAGAAATGGAGCCATAACATATTGAATAACTCAATTGCATAAGGAAGAGGTCAGTCAGACAATGAACTGCTTCTAGAACACAGATGATATTCTCACCTTTACGCTTAACCACCCATTTGCATAATATCCCAAAAGAACATGGAAACTGTTAAGTGACTAAATTGGGACTTATCACTCCAAGGCAAGATATAGTACCTTGTTAAGGAAAGAATCATTTGAACCAGGAAGGACAACTGAACAGGAGAGATTAGACCTCTTTAGAGCCGAGACCCTGAGAGTATCAAGGAGGAGAGTCCTCTACCACTATCAGACTAAGGTCATTGCCCTAGATGAAAAGAGCATTGTAAAACTCGAGCTGAGAAAAGCACAGCACTACTAACCAACATAGTTATCCACAAGATAAACCCATCCATAGAGATGCTGTATCCTGTAGCTGAACAGTGAGCAACTCATCCATCACTGACATCATGACTCACCTTGAACGTTATGATCCTATGGAGAAATAAAGGATGTTGAGATCCCACCCTTTTGGAGGTGTTTTAAGTTCATATTCATTCTTCTTAAAGACTGTGGGAAAGTGTGCACCAGGTGCTATATAACTACTGTTTTTGCTATACCAATTTTTCCAAATTCCTTTATTAAAGAATTAAGTCTCTTGGTTGATTAAATGATTTAAGGGAATATAAATTGGTGGGGGTTCTTAATCTAGTATTAGGAGAGTAATCATTCATAGGTTATCTACCCTAGAATTCTGAGAGTTGGAGTGTCTTTCCCATAAAGGACTCAAAACCTCTGGTGCAAGTTGGAAGGAAAGAACTTCTAAGGATATTACCCTCAGCTATAGTAGTCCTTGGGCTTCAGACAATTCATTTTTAGCCACAAACTTTAAGCCTTTTTTGTCTGAGAAGACCCCCTAGAATTAGGTTTCTAATTTACATGGCTTATGAAAAACCTAGGGCTACCTCTAATCCATGGGTATGAATTCACAATGACGCTTTACCTGGATACTTGATTTACTCCTATAATGCTGGACTCCATTTATTTTGCTTTTTAGAAATTAGAGGTATACAAAAGCTTGTCATATATTAAAGTACATAGTTCACCTGAACTCTCACACAAACTTTTCATATGAATTAATACCTTGACTCAGTTGCTTAGCAAGTGAAAAAAAACATGGTTCTAGACTAATTTTGAATCATTTTCACCTAAGAATTCCATGGTTCTTATATAATTCCAAGAAAACAACTGTGTTTATTTTTTGTCATATGTAATGGTCATCAAATACAATGGGAATTATTAGTAACCATGGCTCTTGAATCTGATTATAATCAGTGTTTAGCTTTAGTAATATAAATTGCATAATTATTTTTAATGATGATCTTTTCCTGCAGCTCCCTTAATTATTTGAATCTTGATGGAAATGAATTAACAACTTTCCCACCTGAAATTTTGAAACTTTCACTGGACAACTTTTCTTTAGAAAATAATTTCACTCACCCTTTGCTGTGGAAAGAGAATTCTAAAAATGATGCTCAAACCCTCAAAGATCTAGCTCTTTTATCTTTATCGCAAAATCAACTATGGAAAGTTTATAAGGACCTCGCACCTGAAATTAAGCAACAACTAAACACGTAAGCACACTATGGAAACTTTATATTGTTGACAATTATTTTTCTATTTTGTTTTAAATCATAATATTCCATGTAGTGGAAAGAACACTATATTTGAAATCAGATGACCTGTATTTGAATTTAGCTCTTCCACTAAGTTACTGATGTGACCTTGAACAAATTACTTAACTTCTCGATGTTCATGTTTCCTCATCTATAAAATGAAAGTGTTGGATTTCACTGTTTCTATTAGGTCATCTTATTAAACCCAGATGCATGGGTCTAATATTATTATAATATAATATAATAAGTATTAGACCAAACCAGTGCATTTAATATAAAGTTTATTAGAAATATACTTCTAAGTTTTTTTTCTGATGTCAAAGAATCAATCAAGTGGTTTCTATAGATACAAAGGGTGGGGAAAGGAACATTCCTTTAACTACATTCCTCCATTGTTTTATGAATAATGACATGCCCTATGTAAGCTGCAAATCACTTAACTATAGTATGTGGATATTGCATGGTTACCAGTTAAAACTTTCGACTAAGTCCCTGAAGACATGGAAGAAAGTATTGGAGTGGGTCCATAGGAACCATTTTTCTGTGTCTGGAAGCCTGTGCAAAGAAACCTGTACCACTGTGTCCAGAAGGATTCAGTAATGGAGTAAACATGCATGCAAAAAGCCACCACTACTTTTTCAAGGGAACTCACAAACTCACTACCACACTTGATAAACCCTTAAAGAGCTTTTCATCTATAGTTTTCTAATGAAAGCTTATATTTCTCTAATCAGTTAATCAACTAAATTCTTAAATCCTTAATTTTTAAAATTCTTAAGCATTTTTATATGCTAAGTGATATACAACTCTTTTTAATTGATTTTTGTGAGATTTAATTGATTTAATTGATTTTTCAACTGGGGTGTTGGATGTGTTCAAGGAAGACTAGTACCTCTGGGTGACAGCCACTGAGCCCTTTACAGAGTTACTTTCCACCTTTGGTATCCATTTAAACCATATAACTCTCACCTGTGGCTCCAAGAAGCAAGTGGCCACATACCATTAAACCAATTTGACAGAAATGCCAAACTAGATTGAGGGTAACCAATGGGTCTCAAACCCTATGGTGAGTTAGGAGGTGTTCCCAAGCATGTGAAGACTATCCCTGGTGGAATGGACGGATGAGAGCAATTTGTTCCAATGATCATGAAGGTAGGTGAAGCAGGTGCTGTGCATAGACAGTAAAGACAAAAGGATCATCCACTGCATCTAGAGTCGTCTCCAGTCATCTTGACTCTGTTCTGCCATCAGACAGTGATGTCTCTGGAAGAGACAATGAGGCTGATGACTTCATGCAACTCTGCCTCACTTAAATCCATTTTACACATGAATCAAAAGACATCATCATACAATTTTACTATTTCTATCTCAAAGTCCTGTGGTAGTGGGTGAGTGATGAAGCAGCAGTGGATACAATGGGATGTGTAGCCACAAACCTGTACACAGGCAGCCCAGGTATAAGGTAGTCTTATTACTGGAAGCAGTAATGAGATTCTGCAGCCCCCTGGGGAGCTGAGCAGCCTTTTAAGGATTCTGCTCACTTCCAGCTGTGAGGAAAAAACTAGAAAAAGTGCCCTAAGAATTGCTTACCCAAACAGGGTGACTTTATTGTTAGAGTAGGTTCAGACTACTAGACATGGCAGGGAGTCCTTGCAAGGAATGGAGTTAGAAATAACAATAGCAAGGGTCATTTATTATGGAAGACTTGTGAATCTCATGACCTCATCACTAACATTGTATTCCATTTATGGATGCACCCTCATGACAAACACTGGCATTTAATAAACGATGTGACTGTAAAAGAAGAGACAGACAGGATGTGAGAGCAACAAAGGCAGAATGCTGGACTGACCATAGACTTATCCTTTCCAAGCTAAATATTCACATTTAACAAAACTTAAGATCCTAAGACAAAAAGACTACCAGGAAAATTAATAACAGAATGCTTCTCTGAGAGGGAACAATTTGATGCTAGCTTTTGGAGGAAAAGTTGAGCCAAAACACATTTGGAGCAGTGGAGCAGAAAAGTAACCGGCAGCTTTAAGAGATGTGTACACCACTGCATTTGCTCATATAAGTCAGACCACTCACAAACATCAAGACTGATTTGATGAAAATGATAGTGAAATTCAGAAGCTGCTAAATGAAAAATGAGAACTCCACAGGGTGTACCAGTAAAATAGTTCAAACATCTCTAAGAAGGTGGCATTCAATTCCCTCAAAAAAAAGTACAGTCAAAACTTAGAAAGATGCACAATTCTTGGCTCAGTAAGAAGGCAAAAGAAATTCAGTTTTATACAAATAGAAATGTTCCAAAGTGCTTTTATGACACACTGAAGGCTATTTATGGGTCAAAGATCTATGGTGCATCTCAACTATTTAGTGCTGATGGAACATACTGATTAGTGATAAAGATAGGATCCTAGAGCTGTAGGCTTAACACTCCTTAGTGTTCTCAACACATTGTCATCAGTCAATGCTGAAACCATTGACCATTTACCTCAGATTGAAATTAATCCCTGCCTAGCTGAAGCTCCAACTAAAGAAAAGGTTTTGAAGGGCATTAAGTTACTTTTATGTGGCAAAGTACCTGGTACTGATTCTATTCCAGCTGATAGGTACAAGGTGGTGTCCATTGTTTATACAAAAACTGACTGAACTTTTCTAGATTAGATTGGAAGAGAAGGTTATGCACCAGGAGTTCAAGAATGCCTTCCAGTCCATAAAGGTGGAGAGAATAGACAATCAGAGGAGTGTCTCTCCCTTAGTCATTTCTGGCAAGATTCTTGCCAGCTCCTCCTTAATAGGCTGTTCCTACACCTGGAAGAAGGTCATGTACCAGAGATTCAGTGTAGCTTCAGAAAAGACTAAGGAACAGTCAATATGGTTTTTGCTGCCTGACAACTCCAGGAGAAATGCCAGGAGCAGAAAAGAGGTCTGTATAGAACATTTGTAGTTTGCCTTTGATGTCAGTCATGAGAACTTAAAGAAAATTGTTAGGGGCAGCTAGGTGGCGCAGTGGATAGAGCACCAGCCCTGAAGTCGGGAGGACCTGAGTTCAAATCTGATCTCAGACGCTTAACACTTCTAGCTGTGTGATCCTGGGCAAGTCACTTAACCCCAATTGCCTCAGCAAAAAGAAAAAAAAATTGTTAAAATTTGATTGCTTAGAGAAGTTCATCAATATAATCCATCAATTTCATGATGACATGCTTGCTCAGTTTGTGGACAATTGACAATGCTCTCAGGCTTTCCTAGTAACTGGTGGAGTGAAATAAGGTTGTGTGCTTCCTCCCATGTTTTTTAGCATGATGTTTTCAGCCATGGTGTTAAACACTTTCAATGAGAACAAACATGGCATCAAAGTAATGAGCCCAACTGCCTTTGATGTATCTCATCCAAGTTAACTTTCTAGCTAACATAGCAACACTGAAAAATTTAAGTGGAAGAAGGGGATAAAGGATAAGAGGAGAAAGGAGGAAAGATCAGTTAAGGCCAGAGACTTATGAAGGAGTGATAAATAATAATCACCAAAGAGGTTTGAAAGCCAGAGTGCAAAAGAAAGGTCAATTCAAACACCATAGCCCCAGAATGATCAAATGATCAGAGGGAAAAAAAATTAGATGTCACTAGTAATTAAAACAAACAGAATGCTTAGTCATACACAAGCAAACAGGAATGAACATCTTTTTAGTAATTTGCAGATTATGATCAGGGATGCTATTAAATAAAACCAATTGAAAACTAAGGCTAAACATTATCAAACATCTGTAAAATGAGGCATCTGGACTGGGTTTTTTTTAAAGTCCTTTGAGAG